>WJBH02000174.1:0-50000 GCA_013167095.2 Daphnia sinensis | reverse complement strand
AGTGCCTCATCAGCAAGATGCTTCTTCTGGATCTTACCCAATATGCGCCGCACCAGTTTGAAGAAACACAACGTATATGAGTTTCTTTCCATTTTCAGTATTAAGTGGTTTTAAGCGAATTTTTAGCCATGTTGTGCATTTTGTTTCATTCAGCGTGAAATTAATGTTAAAGTGTATTCCTTTTAAAATACAGATATGTTCTCATTTATATCCGTTCGCGTAGAATTGTCGATTCTGAAAAAATAGAAAGTTTTGGAATTCCCTCGGCCAATGCTCTGCAAGTATTTTTCCCAACAAAAACAAATGACGAACGCATGCCGCCATATTGAACCGTGTGGTTTGCAAAGATTAGAGAATGGCAAGTTTGTACCAATGCAGAAGTGAAAAATAAAACAAACACAACCGTAAAAATGGATCATAATGAAATTTTACTAGATGCTGTGGTACGTCAGTGTTGTTCAAGGTTTTTCAACATCCATTAGGCGTTTGTGTTCACTGTTAAATTATGTAAAAAAATCCAATCGAAAACAACGGAAGTCGGTCTGCTTCCTGCATCGACAGTGCAAGCCTTCCATTTATCTTATCTAAGACAGCGTTGCCGAGCAGTGAACTTTGATCAAGACTTCAAGAGAAGAAAAGGGAGGGATAAATACGATTCTGGGTTTACTAATACGTTATTAATATGACCATTGAATATTTCATAGAAACCGATGAAGAACGATATAGCCGGGAATTGTTCAAAGTTTAAACTATAAAATATTAACAAATGAGACAAATAACCATGCAACGGTGTTTGAAGAATACGCGGGGCTTAGGGGCTTACATGACCTCGTGTCGAGCTGAAGACCAGTCGCTAGTACGAAAGTCGCCCTCGCAGTGCCCTTTTGTTACCATACCATACCATACCTCGTTTTCTGCTGATTTTTTAATATAAAAATTTTATCTTTGTGAGTAAGAGTAAGCCTATAATAGAATAGTGTATTTTTGAAAATATGGCCTATAGAAAACGTACAAACCTTAAATACATTGAAGTTGAAAACTTCAAATCGTTCCAAGGGTTTCAACGTATTGGTCCCCTGAAGAACTTTTCGGCTGTAGTTGGCCCAAATGGATCAGGTACAAATAAAGATCGCGGTTCTTTCCGCCACTGATTCGTTGGATTCGTAACCAAATTTATTTGTAGGAAAATCCAATTTCATGGATGCTGTTAGCTTTGTTATGGGTGAAAAGACCCAAACACTGAGAGTAAAACGGCTGACTGATCTCGTACATGGAGCAATAGTCAACAAACCAGTTTCGCGGACTGCTATGGTTTCTGCCATTTTTGAGGTGGAAGATGGCACAGAAGTAACATTCACTCGGATTGTCCAAGGTTCTTCGTCTGAACACAGGTTTAATGGAGAGGTAGGACAAGTTCTGAAATCTCATAAGCAGGGTTCGAGTTTTAAGATTTTCTTTCCTCATAGGTGGTAAACCCCCAACGATACTTTACCGAGTTGGAAAAAATGGGAATCAACATCAAGGCAAAGAATTTCTTGGTGTTTCAAGGAGCTGTTGAGAACATTGCCATGAAAAATCCTAAGGAAAGAACAGCGTTATTTGAAGAAATATCAGGATCTGGGGCTCTGAAAGAAGTCTATGATCGGTTAAAAGCAGAAATGCTGAAATCTGAAGAAGATATTCAATTTATATTGCAAAAGAAGAAAGGTATTGCTGCTGAGAGGAACGAAGCAAGAATGGAGAAAGAAGAAGCCAAGAAGTATCGAAAGCTTCGTGAAGACCTGGCAGAACAGCAAGTTGTGCTGTACTTATTCAAGCTATTTCATTGTGAACAAGATATCAAAACTTGCAGGGAAGACATTGCCAAGAAACAACAAGAACTTGGAAAGGTTGAGAGGCGCAAAGAAAAAACCGATGAAATTTTAAAAGAGAAGAAAAAGGAGTACACGAGAGTAGAAAGAGAACTTGCCAAGTAAATGTTTTAATTCTTTCTGTTTTGTAATATTCATTTCTAACTTTAACTTCTTAGGATGGAACAAGACATACGCGAAATTGAGTCACAAATTAATAAAAAACGCCCAACTTTTATCAAAGTCAAAGAACGAGTGACGCATTTGCAGAAAAAGTTAGAAGCGGCCCAAAAATCTCTTGCTCATGCAAGAAAAGCCAATGATGCCCATGCAGATGATATTGAGCAACTTGAAAAAGAGTTGTCGGAAGTGGAAAGGCGAAGAGAAGAATATGAGGGCGAATTGCAATCAGAGAGCCAGAGTCAGGGTCGCAGCGTTCACTTGGAGGAAGAACAAGTTGCGCAGTACCATCGTTTGAAGGAAGAAGCGGGAAGAAAATCGGCGGGCTATTCGCAAAAACTCGATTCGGTGAATCGCGAACAAAAATCGGATCAAGATCGATTGGACAATGAGTCTCGTGTCCGAGGTGAAATCGAAAATCAATTGCGTCAGCGGCAGCACGAGCTCGAAGAGACGCAAAAACGCTCCGACAAGTTAATGGAGCATATTCGAACAACTGAAACGGCTCTAGAAGAACAGATGAAACTGCAGAGTGATTTGACGAACGAAGTTGAGCAGTCCAAGAACCAGATCGATACGCTACAAAGCAAGTTAGATGGAATCTTGAAAAATTTAGGTGAAGCTAATGTCGACAAACATGAAGACGCGCGTCGCCGTAAAAAGCAAGAAATCGTCGGGAATTTTCAGCGTCTCTATCGCGGTGTTCACGGTCGAATCATTAATATGTGCCGCCCGGTTCACCAACGTTTCAACATACCCGTAACCAAGCTACTGGGTAAATATATGGAAGCCATCGTAGTAGATACTGAAGAAACAGCTCGAAACTGCATTCAGTATCTCAAAGAGCAATTGCTGGAGCCGGAAACCTTCCTCCCGCTTAACTATTTAAAGGTTGATTTTTTTTTTATATTTTTGTTCAAACATAAACCAGCTCTGCAATAATTCCTTATCTCTAGGTGAAACCCTTGAAGGGGCGACTGCGTGTCATTAGGGACCCACCGAACGTCCGTTTGCTTTACGATGTGTTGAAATACGACCTACCCGAAATAGAGAAAGCCGTTTTGTTTATTACCAACAATGCATTGGTTTGCGACACACAAGAAGACGCCATGAAAGTGGCTTATGAAATGGAAGACGGTGATCGTTATGACGCTGTGGCTTTGGATGGCACATTTTACCAGAAATCTGGTCTGATTTCCGGTGGCTCTCGGTTAGTCGTAATCATTTGAAAGAATTTAGGCATTTCTCAATCATTTTGCTACATCAGGGATTTGGAGAAGAAGGCTGCCCGCTGGAATGATGAACAGCTCAGTGCCCTGAAATCCAACAAAGAAAAACTCAGCGAAGAGCTGCGGGAAGCTATGAAGAAATCAAGGAAGGAATCTGAATTGCACACGGTCAATTGTACCGTCAAAGGTAAGGCTTCGTAGTTGTGCCTTTGTTTAGAATCGTATGGGTAAATCTGGTCTCTTTTTTTTTAAGGTTTGGATTCTAGGCTCCGCTATGCCTTGTCGGATAGAGAGAAAACAGCCAAGCAAATAGAACAGTCACAGGCAGAAATTGCAAAACTGGAACTCCAGTTGAGAAATTTTGCCCCGGCCACAGATGAAATCGAAAAAATCATGCGAGAGAGAGATTTGTTGATCCAAAACGTCAAGGAACGCATGAACCGCGTAGAGGATACCGTTTTTGCTGAATTTTGCGCCCAGATTGGTGTGGCCAATATCCGACAGTATGAAGAGCGGGAACTCAGGTCTGGTTTTTTATCAATTTTAAAGTTATTCTTTAGAATATGTCGCATAATAAAATACGTAACTCTTTATGTATATTTTGCTTCTGATTGGCCCGCTGTTCTGGCAGGCTCCATACATGGTACTGTACCAGCTCAGTATGCATGCAAATAGTAGTAGCTAGTAGCCAGTCTTCTGTCCTTTCGTTTTCATTCGTTGGCCAAGCTGAACCTAATTATCAAAAATTTTCTTTTTATCTTTAGGACCCAACAAGAGAGAGCCAAGAAACGTCTAGAATTTGAGAACCAAAAGAATCGTATACTCAACCAGCTTGAATTCGAGCGCTCCCGAGACACACAGAGTACCACCCGATACATTTATTCACACATTTTTACCACTAATACTGATTTATTTTATTGGAACACTTACAGCTAACGTGGAACGGTGGGAAAGGTCTGTCAGTGACGATGAAGAAGAACTAGAAAGGGCCAAACAGGCCGAACAAAAACAAATGAGTGAGATCGACAAGGAACTACGGAAATTGGATGACATTAAATCGGCGCGAATGTCAAAAAAGAACGATCTAGACAATATGGAAGAAGAAATGGCTTTGGTATTGTTAGCAAAAAACTCAAATTTTTTTTTTCAATCGCTGTTAACATAATAATATCTAGGCTCGACGAGATATGGGAACGGTGGCCAAAGACCTGCAAAACGTTCAAAAATCAATCACCAGCACGGAAGCGAAAATTGATCAAAAAAGGGGCGAAAGACACAGCCTTTTAAAACAATCTAAGGTAAACGCAATCATTTTGATTTGTGGCACAGAGCATAGAATTAAAATTTTGAAAATATTTAGATGGAAAACATTATTATTCCGATGTCACGCGGTAACATGGAAGACATAGAGCAAGATGGCAATATGACAGAAAGTATGACTTCTGAGTCGGTGACAACTTCAGGAACCGATTCACTAAGCACCGTGGCTAGTTCTCAAACTATATACGATCGGGAAGACAGGTGAGTCTCATGTCGCAGTCTTTGGGTTCGTGTTTTTAATTTATTGTTGTCGATTCTGTTAGAATTGTCATTGATTATTCTGACCTACCCGATAAGTACAAAGACCTCTTTGAATCGGACGAGGTACGTCACGAAGGGGACCGCCTACAACGACATGTAAATGAGCTGAACCACACCATTCAGCGGATTCAAGCTCCGAATATGCGAGTACGTTTTTCATGTCCCCGCCTTACTCCGTTTACTTCATAATTACTTTCTTTTGTTTTCGTTCATCACAGGCAATGCGAAAATTGAATTTAGCCAGGGAAAAGTTGCATGAGACTAACGAAGAGTTCGAAAAGGCTCGTGTGAAAACGAAACAAGCTAAACAGGCGTTCGAGAGAGTAAAGAAGGAGCGCTTCGATCTCTTCATGTCCTGTTTCGAACACGTTTCCAACGAAATCGATGGCATTTATAAGGTATCAAGCTATCTCTTTGAAATCAACCCAATTGTGATCCGCACTAATTCCTTAACTCGTTTTAGTCGTTGGCGAAGAACCAATCTGCCCAAGCGTTTTTAGGTCCAGAAAATCCTGAAGAACCTTACCTTGATGGTATCAATTACAATTGTGTCGCACCCGGAAAACGTTTCCAGCCCATGTCAAATCTTTCCGGAGGAGAAAAGACTGTCGCAGCTTTGGCCCTACTATTTGCCATTCACAGGTATGTCCTCCAATAATAAACTAAATTTTTGTTTAATGGGGATTTTCTTGGTTAGCTAAGATTAAGCATGTAATAAAATATTTACTGGTTCCTTTTTAAAATTTTTTAAATAATATGTAGCTACAAGCCGGCTCCCTTTTTTGTATTGGATGAGATCGACGCTGCTCTGGATAATACGAATATCAGTAAAGTAGCTAACTTCATCCGCACACAGACAGGCAATTTGCAAACTATCGTCATTTCGTTAAAAGAAGAATTTTATAGCCATGCTGATGCACTCATTGGAGTTTGTCCTGACGTAAGATTTCTTGGTAGATTTGTTTCAATATCAATTGCAAAACTAATTTGTTGTGTTTTTTTATAGCCTGGAGAGTGCCTCATCAGCAAGATGCTTCTTCTGGATCTTACCCAATATGCGCCGCACCAGTTTGAAGAAACACAACGTATATGAGTTTCTTTCCATTTTCAGTATTAAGTGGTTTTAAGCGAATTTTTAGCCATGTTGTGCATTTTGTTTCATTCAGCGTGAAATTAATGTTAAAGTGTATTCCTTTTAAAATACAGATATGTTCTCATTTATATCCGTTCGCGTAGAATTGTCGATTCTGAAAAAATAGAAAGTTTTGGAATTCCCTCGGCCAATGCTCTGCAAGTATTTTTCCCAACAAAAACAAATGACGAACGCATGCCGCCATATTGAACCGTGTGGTTTGCAAAGATTAGAGAATGGCAAGTTTGTACCAATGCAGAAGTGAAAAATAAAACAAACACAACCGTAAAAATGGATCATAATGAAATTTTACTAGATGCTGTGGTACGTCAGTGTTGTTCAAGGTTTTTCAACATCCATTAGGCGTTTGTGTTCACTGTTAAATTATGTAAAAAAATCCAATCGAAAACAACGGAAGTCGGTCTGCTTCCTGCATCGACAGTGCAAGCCTTCCATTTATCTTATCTAAGACAGCGTTGCCGAGCAGTGAACTTTGATCAAGACTTCAAGAGAAGAAAAGGGAGGGATAAATACGATTCTGGGTTTACTAATACGTTATTAATATGACCATTGAATATTTCATAGAAACCGATGAAGAACGATATAGCCGGGAATTGTTCAAAGTTTAAACTATAAAATATTAACAAATGAGACAAATAACCATGCAACGGTGTTTGAAGAATACGCGGGGCTTAGGGGCTTACATGACCTCGTGTCGAGCTGAAGACCAGTCGCTAGTACGAAAGTCGCCCTCGCAGTGCCCTTTTGTTACCATACCATACCATACCTCGTTTTCTGCTGATTTTTTAATATAAAAATTTTATCTTTGTGAGTAAGAGTAAGCCTATAATAGAATAGTGTATTTTTGAAAATATGGCCTATAGAAAACGTACAAACCTTAAATACATTGAAGTTGAAAACTTCAAATCGTTCCAAGGGTTTCAACGTATTGGTCCCCTGAAGAACTTTTCGGCTGTAGTTGGCCCAAATGGATCAGGTACAAATAAAGATCGCGGTTCTTTCCGCCACTGATTCGTTGGATTCGTAACCAAATTTATTTGTAGGAAAATCCAATTTCATGGATGCTGTTAGCTTTGTTATGGGTGAAAAGACCCAAACACTGAGAGTAAAACGGCTGACTGATCTCGTACATGGAGCAATAGTCAACAAACCAGTTTCGCGGACTGCTATGGTTTCTGCCATTTTTGAGGTGGAAGATGGCACAGAAGTAACATTCACTCGGATTGTCCAAGGTTCTTCGTCTGAACACAGGTTTAATGGAGAGGTAGGACAAGTTCTGAAATCTCATAAGCAGGGTTCGAGTTTTAAGATTTTCTTTCCTCATAGGTGGTAAACCCCCAACGATACTTTACCGAGTTGGAAAAAATGGGAATCAACATCAAGGCAAAGAATTTCTTGGTGTTTCAAGGAGCTGTTGAGAACATTGCCATGAAAAATCCTAAGGAAAGAACAGCGTTATTTGAAGAAATATCAGGATCTGGGGCTCTGAAAGAAGTCTATGATCGGTTAAAAGCAGAAATGCTGAAATCTGAAGAAGATATTCAATTTATATTGCAAAAGAAGAAAGGTATTGCTGCTGAGAGGAACGAAGCAAGAATGGAGAAAGAAGAAGCCAAGAAGTATCGAAAGCTTCGTGAAGACCTGGCAGAACAGCAAGTTGTGCTGTACTTATTCAAGCTATTTCATTGTGAACAAGATATCAAAACTTGCAGGGAAGACATTGCCAAGAAACAACAAGAACTTGGAAAGGTTGAGAGGCGCAAAGAAAAAACCGATGAAATTTTAAAAGAGAAGAAAAAGGAGTACACGAGAGTAGAAAGAGAACTTGCCAAGTAAATGTTTTAATTCTTTCTGTTTTGTAATATTCATTTCTAACTTTAACTTCTTAGGATGGAACAAGACATACGCGAAATTGAGTCACAAATTAATAAAAAACGCCCAACTTTTATCAAAGTCAAAGAACGAGTGACGCATTTGCAGAAAAAGTTAGAAGCGGCCCAAAAATCTCTTGCTCATGCAAGAAAAGCCAATGATGCCCATGCAGATGATATTGAGCAACTTGAAAAAGAGTTGTCGGAAGTGGAAAGGCGAAGAGAAGAATATGAGGGCGAATTGCAATCAGAGAGCCAGAGTCAGGGTCGCAGCGTTCACTTGGAGGAAGAACAAGTTGCGCAGTACCATCGTTTGAAGGAAGAAGCGGGAAGAAAATCGGCGGGCTATTCGCAAAAACTCGATTCGGTGAATCGCGAACAAAAATCGGATCAAGATCGATTGGACAATGAGTCTCGTGTCCGAGGTGAAATCGAAAATCAATTGCGTCAGCGGCAGCACGAGCTCGAAGAGACGCAAAAACGCTCCGACAAGTTAATGGAGCATATTCGAACAACTGAAACGGCTCTAGAAGAACAGATGAAACTGCAGAGTGATTTGACGAACGAAGTTGAGCAGTCCAAGAACCAGATCGATACGCTACAAAGCAAGTTAGATGGAATCTTGAAAAATTTAGGTGAAGCTAATGTCGACAAACATGAAGACGCGCGTCGCCGTAAAAAGCAAGAAATCGTCGGGAATTTTCAGCGTCTCTATCGCGGTGTTCACGGTCGAATCATTAATATGTGCCGCCCGGTTCACCAACGTTTCAACATACCCGTAACCAAGCTACTGGGTAAATATATGGAAGCCATCGTAGTAGATACTGAAGAAACAGCTCGAAACTGCATTCAGTATCTCAAAGAGCAATTGCTGGAGCCGGAAACCTTCCTCCCGCTTAACTATTTAAAGGTTGATTTTTTTTTAATATTTTTGTTCAAACATAAACCAGCTCTGCAATAATTCCTTATCTCTAGGTGAAACCCTTGAAGGGGCGACTGCGTGTCATTAGGGACCCACCGAACGTCCGTTTGCTTTACGATGTGTTGAAATACGACCTACCCGAAATAGAGAAAGCCGTTTTGTTTATTACCAACAATGCATTGGTTTGCGACACACAAGAAGACGCCATGAAAGTGGCTTATGAAATGGAAGACGGTGATCGTTATGACGCTGTGGCTTTGGATGGCACATTTTACCAGAAATCTGGTCTGATTTCCGGTGGCTCTCGGTTAGTCGTAATCATTTGAAAGAATTTAGGCATTTCTCAATCATTTTGCTACATCAGGGATTTGGAGAAGAAGGCTGCCCGCTGGAATGATGAACAGCTCAGTGCCCTGAAATCCAACAAAGAAAAACTCAGCGAAGAGCTGCGGGAAGCTATGAAGAAATCAAGGAAGGAATCTGAATTGCACACGGTCAATTGTACCGTCAAAGGTAAGGCTTCGTAGTTGTGCCTTTGTTTAGAATCGTATGGGTAAATCTGGTCTCTTTTTTTTTAAGGTTTGGATTCTAGGCTCCGCTATGCCTTGTCGGATAGAGAGAAAACAGCCAAGCAAATAGAACAGTCACAGGCAGAAATTGCAAAACTGGAACTCCAGTTGAGAAATTTTGCCCCGGCCACAGATGAAATCGAAAAAATCATGCGAGAGAGAGATTTGTTGATCCAAAACGTCAAGGAACGCATGAACCGCGTAGAGGATACCGTTTTTGCTGAATTTTGCGCCCAGATTGGTGTGGCCAATATCCGACAGTATGAAGAGCGGGAACTCAGGTCTGGTTTTTTATCAATTTTAAAGTTATTCTTTAGAATATGTCGCATAATAAAATACGTAACTCTTTATGTATATTTTGCTTCTGATTGGCCCGCTGTTCTGGCAGGCTCCATACATGGTACTGTACCAGCTCAGTATGCATGCAAATAGTAGTAGCTAGTAGCCAGTCTTCTGTCCTTTCGTTTTCATTCGTTGGCCAAGCTGAACCTAATTATCAAAAATTTTCTTTTTATCTTTAGGACCCAACAAGAGAGAGCCAAGAAACGTCTAGAATTTGAGAACCAAAAGAATCGTATACTCAACCAGCTTGAATTCGAGCGCTCCCGAGACACACAGAGTACCACCCGATACATTTATTCACACATTTTTACCACTAATACTGATTTATTTTATTGGAACACTTACAGCTAACGTGGAACGGTGGGAAAGGTCTGTCAGTGACGATGAAGAAGAACTAGAAAGGGCCAAACAGGCCGAACAAAAACAAATGAGTGAGATCGACAAGGAACTACGGAAATTGGATGACATTAAATCGGCGCGAATGTCAAAAAAGAACGATCTAGACAATATGGAAGAAGAAATGGCTTTGGTATTGTTAGCAAAAAACTCAAATTTTTTTTTTCAATCGCTGTTAACATAATAATATCTAGGCTCGACGAGATATGGGAACGGTGGCCAAAGACCTGCAAAACGTTCAAAAATCAATCACCAGCACGGAAGCGAAAATTGATCAAAAAAGGGGCGAAAGACACAGCCTTTTAAAACAATCTAAGGTAAACGCAATCATTTTGATTTGTGGCACAGAGCATAGAATTAAAATTTTGAAAATATTTAGATGGAAAACATTATTATTCCGATGTCACGCGGTAACATGGAAGACATAGAGCAAGATGGCAATATGACAGAAAGTATGACTTCTGAGTCGGTGACAACTTCAGGAACCGATTCACTAAGCACCGTGGCTAGTTCTCAAACTATATACGATCGGGAAGACAGGTGAGTCTCATGTCGCAGTCTTTGGGTTCGTGTTTTTAATTTATTGTTGTCGATTCTGTTAGAATTGTCATTGATTATTCTGACCTACCCGATAAGTACAAAGACCTCTTTGAATCGGACGAGGTACGTCACGAAGGGGACCGCCTACAACGACATGTAAATGAGCTGAACCACACCATTCAGCGGATTCAAGCTCCGAATATGCGAGTACGTTTTTCATGTCCCCGCCTTACTCCGTTTACTTCATAATTACTTTCTTTTGTTTTCGTTCATCACAGGCAATGCGAAAATTGAATTTAGCCAGGGAAAAGTTGCATGAGACTAACGAAGAGTTCGAAAAGGCTCGTGTGAAAACGAAACAAGCTAAACAGGCGTTCGAGAGAGTAAAGAAGGAGCGCTTCGATCTCTTCATGTCCTGTTTCGAACACGTTTCCAACGAAATCGATGGCATTTATAAGGTATCAAGCTATCTCTTTGAAATCAACCCAATTGTGATCCGCACTAATTCCTTAACTCGTTTTAGTCGTTGGCGAAGAACCAATCTGCCCAAGCGTTTTTAGGTCCAGAAAATCCTGAAGAACCTTACCTTGATGGTATCAATTACAATTGTGTCGCACCCGGAAAACGTTTCCAGCCCATGTCAAATCTTTCCGGAGGAGAAAAGACTGTCGCAGCTTTGGCCCTACTATTTGCCATTCACAGGTATGTCCTCCAATAATAAACTAAATTTTTGTTTAATGGGGATTTTCTTGGTTAGCTAAGATTAAGCATGTAATAAAATATTTACTGGTTCCTTTTTAAAATTTTTAAAATAATATGTAGCTACAAGCCGGCTCCCTTTTTTGTATTGGATGAGATCGACGCTGCTCTGGATAATACGAATATCAGTAAAGTAGCTAACTTCATCCGCACACAGACAGGCAATTTGCAAACTATCGTCATTTCGTTAAAAGAAGAATTTTATAGCCATGCTGATGCACTCATTGGAGTTTGTCCTGACGTAAGATTTCTTGGTAGATTTGTTTCAATATCAATTGCAAAACTAATTTGTTGTGTTTTTTTATAGCCTGGAGAGTGCCTCATCAGCAAGATGCTTCTTCTGGATCTTACCCAATATGCGCCGCACCAGTTTGAAGAAACACAACGTATATGAGTTTCTTTCCATTTTCAGTATTAAGTGGTTTTAAGCGAATTTTTAGCCATGTTGTGCATTTTGTTTCATTCAGCGTGAAATTAATGTTAAAGTGTATTCCTTTTAAAATACAGATATGTTCTCATTTATATCCGTTCGCGTAGAATTGTCGATTCTGAAAAAATAGAAAGTTTTGGAATTCCCTCGGCCAATGCTCTGCAAGTATTTTTCCCAACAAAAACAAATGACGAACGCATGCCGCCATATTGAACCGTGTGGTTTGCAAAGATTAGAGAATGGCAAGTTTGTACCAATGCAGAAGTGAAAAATAAAACAAACACAACCGTAAAAATGGATCATAATGAAATTTTACTAGATGCTGTGGTACGTCAGTGTTGTTCAAGGTTTTTCAACATCCATTAGGCGTTTGTGTTCACTGTTAAATTATGTAAAAAAATCCAATCGAAAACAACGGAAGTCGGTCTGCTTCCTGCATCGACAGTGCAAGCCTTCCATTTATCTTATCTAAGACAGCGTTGCCGAGCAGTGAACTTTGATCAAGACTTCAAGAGAAGAAAAGGGAGGGATAAATACGATTCTGGGTTTACTAATACGTTATTAATATGACCATTGAATATTTCATAGAAACCGATGAAGAACGATATAGCCGGGAATTGTTCAAAGTTTAAACTATAAAATATTAACAAATGAGACAAATAACCATGCAACGGTGTTTGAAGAATACGCGGGGCTTAGGGGCTTACATGACCTCGTGTCGAGCTGAAGACCAGTCGCTAGTACGAAAGTCGCCCTCGCAGTGCCCTTTTGTTACCATACCATACCATACCTCGTTTTCTGCTGATTTTTTAATATAAAAATTTTATCTTTGTGAGTAAGAGTAAGCCTATAATAGAATAGTGTATTTTTGAAAATATGGCCTATAGAAAACGTACAAACCTTAAATACATTGAAGTTGAAAACTTCAAATCGTTCCAAGGGTTTCAACGTATTGGTCCCCTGAAGAACTTTTCGGCTGTAGTTGGCCCAAATGGATCAGGTACAAATAAAGATCGCGGTTCTTTCCGCCACTGATTCGTTGGATTCGTAACCAAATTTATTTGTAGGAAAATCCAATTTCATGGATGCTGTTAGCTTTGTTATGGGTGAAAAGACCCAAACACTGAGAGTAAAACGGCTGACTGATCTCGTACATGGAGCAATAGTCAACAAACCAGTTTCGCGGACTGCTATGGTTTCTGCCATTTTTGAGGTGGAAGATGGCACAGAAGTAACATTCACTCGGATTGTCCAAGGTTCTTCGTCTGAACACAGGTTTAATGGAGAGGTAGGACAAGTTCTGAAATCTCATAAGCAGGGTTCGAGTTTTAAGATTTTCTTTCCTCATAGGTGGTAAACCCCCAACGATACTTTACCGAGTTGGAAAAAATGGGAATCAACATCAAGGCAAAGAATTTCTTGGTGTTTCAAGGAGCTGTTGAGAACATTGCCATGAAAAATCCTAAGGAAAGAACAGCGATTTGAAGAAATATCAGGATCTGGGGCTCTGAAAGAAGTCTATGATCGGTTAAAAGCAGAAATGCTGAAATCTGAAGAAGATCTTCTATCTTGCGTCGTTATGCGAAGCGAAGCTGAAGAAGAAGCTATTGCGAAAGGTATTGCTGCTGAGAGGAACGAAGCTAGAAGCCAAGAAGTATCGAAAGCTTCGTGAAGACCTGGCAGAACAGCAAGTTGTGCTGTACTTATTCAAGCTATTTCATTGTGAACAAGATATCAAAACTTGCAGGGAAGACATTGCCAAGAAACAACAAGAACTTGGAAAGGTTGAGAGGCGCAAAGAAAAAACCGATGAAATTTTAAAAGAGAAGAAAAAGGAGTACACGAGAGTAGAAAGAGAACTTGCCAAGTAAATGTTTTAATTCTTTCTGTTTTGTAATATTCATTTCTAACTTTAACTTCTTAGGATGGAACAAGACATACGCGAAATTGAGTCACAAATTAATAAAAAACGCCCAACTTTTATCAAAGTCAAAGAACGAGTGACGCATTTGCAGAAAAAGTTAGAAGCGGCCCAAAAATCTCTTGCTCATGCAAGAAAAGCCAATGATGCCCATGCAGATGATATTGAGCAACTTGAAAAAGAGTTGTCGGAAGTGGAAAGGCGAAGAGAAGAATATGAGGGCGAATTGCAATCAGAGAGCCAGAGTCAGGGTCGCAGCGTTCACTTGGAGGAAGAACAAGTTGCGCAGTACCATCGTTTGAAGGAAGAAGCGGGAAGAAAATCGGCGGGCTATTCGCAAAAACTCGATTCGGTGAATCGCGAACAAAAATCGGATCAAGATCGATTGGACAATGAGTCTCGTGTCCGAGGTGAAATCGAAAATCAATTGCGTCAGCGGCAGCACGAGCTCGAAGAGACGCAAAAACGCTCCGACAAGTTAATGGAGCATATTCGAACAACTGAAACGGCTCTAGAAGAACAGATGAAACTGCAGAGTGATTTGACGAACGAAGTTGAGCAGTCCAAGAACCAGATCGATACGCTACAAAGCAAGTTAGATGGAATCTTGAAAAATTTAGGTGAAGCTAATGTCGACAAACATGAAGACGCGCGTCGCCGTAAAAAGCAAGAAATCGTCGGGAATTTTCAGCGTCTCTATCGCGGTGTTCACGGTCGAATCATTAATATGTGCCGCCCGGTTCACCAACGTTTCAACATACCCGTAACCAAGCTACTGGGTAAATATATGGAAGCCATCGTAGTAGATACTGAAGAAACAGCTCGAAACTGCATTCAGTATCTCAAAGAGCAATTGCTGGAGCCGGAAACCTTCCTCCCGCTTAACTATTTAAAGGTTGATTTTTTTTTTATATTTTTGTTCAAACATAAACCAGCTCTGCAATAATTCCTTATCTCTAGGTGAAACCCTTGAAGGGGCGACTGCGTGTCATTAGGGACCCACCGAACGTCCGTTTGCTTTACGATGTGTTGAAATACGACCTACCCGAAATAGAGAAAGCCGTTTTGTTTATTACCAACAATGCATTGGTTTGCGACACACAAGAAGACGCCATGAAAGTGGCTTATGAAATGGAAGACGGTGATCGTTATGACGCTGTGGCTTTGGATGGCACATTTTACCAGAAATCTGGTCTGATTTCCGGTGGCTCTCGGTTAGTCGTAATCATTTGAAAGAATTTAGGCATTTCTCAATCATTTTGCTACATCAGGGATTTGGAGAAGAAGGCTGCCCGCTGGAATGATGAACAGCTCAGTGCCCTGAAATCCAACAAAGAAAAACTCAGCGAAGAGCTGCGGGAAGCTATGAAGAAATCAAGGAAGGAATCTGAATTGCACACGGTCAATTGTACCGTCAAAGGTAAGGCTTCGTAGTTGTGCCTTTGTTTAGAATCGTATGGGTAAATCTGGTCTCTTTTTTTTTTAAGGTTTGGATTCTAGGCTCCGCTATGCCTTGTCGGATAGAGAGAAAACAGCCAAGCAAATAGAACAGTCACAGGCAGAAATTGCAAAACTGGAACTCCAGTTGAGAAATTTTGCCCCGGCCACAGATGAAATCGAAAAAATCATGCGAGAGAGAGATTTGTTGATCCAAAACGTCAAGGAACGCATGAACCGCGTAGAGGATACCGTTTTTGCTGAATTTTGCGCCCAGATTGGTGTGGCCAATATCCGACAGTATGAAGAGCGGGAACTCAGGTCTGGTTTTTTATCAATTTTAAAGTTATTCTTTAGAATATGTCGCATAATAAAATACGTAACTCTTTATGTATATTTTGCTTCTGATTGGCCCGCTGTTCTGGCAGGCTCCATACATGGTACTGTACCAGCTCAGTATGCATGCAAATAGTAGTAGCTAGTAGCCAGTCTTCTGTCCTTTCGTTTTCATTCGTTGGCCAAGCTGAACCTAATTATCAAAAATTTTCTTTTTATCTTTAGGACCCAACAAGAGAGAGCCAAGAAACGTCTAGAATTTGAGAACCAAAAGAATCGTATACTCAACCAGCTTGAATTCGAGCGCTCCCGAGACACACAGAGTACCACCCGATACATTTATTCACACATTTTTACCACTAATACTGATTTATTTTATTGGAACACTTACAGCTAACGTGGAACGGTGGGAAAGGTCTGTCAGTGACGATGAAGAAGAACTAGAAAGGGCCAAACAGGCCGAACAAAAACAAATGAGTGAGATCGACAAGGAACTACGGAAATTGGATGACATTAAATCGGCGCGAATGTCAAAAAAGAACGATCTAGACAATATGGAAGAAGAAATGGCTTTGGTATTGTTAGCAAAAAACTCAAATTTTTTTTTTCAATCGCTGTTAACATAATAATATCTAGGCTCGACGAGATATGGGAACGGTGGCCAAAGACCTGCAAAACGTTCAAAAATCAATCACCAGCACGGAAGCGAAAATTGATCAAAAAAGGGGCGAAAGACACAGCCTTTTAAAACAATCTAAGGTAAACGCAATCATTTTGATTTGTGGCACAGAGCATAGAATTAAAATTTTGAAAATATTTAGATGGAAAACATTATTATTCCGATGTCACGCGGTAACATGGAAGACATAGAGCAAGATGGCAATATGACAGAAAGTATGACTTCTGAGTCGGTGACAACTTCAGGAACCGATTCACTAAGCACCGTGGCTAGTTCTCAAACTATATACGATCGGGAAGACAGGTGAGTCTCATGTCGCAGTCTTTGGGTTCGTGTTTTTAATTTATTGTTGTCGATTCTGTTAGAATTGTCATTGATTATTCTGACCTACCCGATAAGTACAAAGACCTCTTTGAATCGGACGAGGTACGTCACGAAGGGGACCGCCTACAACGACATGTAAATGAGCTGAACCACACCATTCAGCGGATTCAAGCTCCGAATATGCGAGTACGTTTTTCATGTCCCCGCCTTACTCCGTTTACTTCATAATTACTTTCTTTTGTTTTCGTTCATCACAGGCAATGCGAAAATTGAATTTAGCCAGGGAAAAGTTGCATGAGACTAACGAAGAGTTCGAAAAGGCTCGTGTGAAAACGAAACAAGCTAAACAGGCGTTCGAGAGAGTAAAGAAGGAGCGCTTCGATCTCTTCATGTCCTGTTTCGAACACGTTTCCAACGAAATCGATGGCATTTATAAGGTATCAAGCTATCTCTTTGAAATCAACCCAATTGTGATCCGCACTAATTCCTTAACTCGTTTTAGTCGTTGGCGAAGAACCAATCTGCCCAAGCGTTTTTAGGTCCAGAAAATCCTGAAGAACCTTACCTTGATGGTATCAATTACAATTGTGTCGCACCCGGAAAACGTTTCCAGCCCATGTCAAATCTTTCCGGAGGAGAAAAGACTGTCGCAGCTTTGGCCCTACTATTTGCCATTCACAGGTATGTCCTCCAATAATAAACTAAATTTTTGTTTAATGGGGATTTTCTTGGTTAGCTAAGATTAAGCATGTAATAAAATATTTACTGGTTCCTTTTTAAAATTTTTTAAATAATATGTAGCTACAAGCCGGCTCCCTTTTTTGTATTGGATGAGATCGACGCTGCTCTGGATAATACGAATATCAGTAAAGTAGCTAACTTCATCCGCACACAGACAGGCAATTTGCAAACTATCGTCATTTCGTTAAAAGAAGAATTTTATAGCCATGCTGATGCACTCATTGGAGTTTGTCCTGACGTAAGATTTCTTGGTAGATTTGTTTCAATATCAATTGCAAAACTAATTTGTTGTGTTTTTTTATAGCCTGGAGAGTGCCTCATCAGCAAGATGCTTCTTCTGGATCTTACCCAATATGCGCCGCACCAGTTTGAAGAAACACAACGTATATGAGTTTCTTTCCATTTTCAGTATTAAGTGGTTTTAAGCGAATTTTTAGCCATGTTGTGCATTTTGTTTCATTCAGCGTGAAATTAATGTTAAAGTGTATTCCTTTTAAAATACAGATATGTTCTCATTTATATCCGTTCGCGTAGAATTGTCGATTCTGAAAAAATAGAAAGTTTTGGAATTCCCTCGGCCAATGCTCTGCAAGTATTTTTCCCAACAAAAACAAATGACGAACGCATGCCGCCATATTGAACCGTGTGGTTTGCAAAGATTAGAGAATGGCAAGTTTGTACCAATGCAGAAGTGAAAAATAAAAAACACAACCGTAAAAATGGATCATAATGAAATTTTACTAGATGCTGTGGTACGTGTTGTTCAAGGTTTTTCAACATCCATTAGGCGTTTGTGTTCACTGTTAAATTATGTAAAAAAATCCAATCGAAAACAACGGAAGTCGGTCTGCTTCCTGCATCGACAGTGCAAGCCTTCCATTTATCTTATCTAAGACAGCGTTGCCGAGCAGTGAACTTTGATCAAGACTTCAAGAGAAGAAAAGGGAGTAAATACGATTCTGGGTTTATTAATACGTTATTAATATGACCATTGAATATTTCATAGAAACCGATGAAGAACGATATAGCCGGGAATTGTTCAAAGTTTAAACTATAAAATATTAACAAATGAGACAAATAACCATGCAACGGTGTTTGAAGAATACGCGGGGCTTAGGGGCTTACATGACCTCGTGTCGAGCTGAAGGCCAGTCGCTAGTACGAAAGTCACCCTCGCAGGGCAGTGCCGTTTTGTTACCATACCATACCATACCTCGTTTTCTGCTGATTTTTTAATATAAAAATTTTATCTTTGTGAGTAAGAGTAAGCCTATAATAGAATAGTGTTTTTTAAAATATTGCAAAAAAAATTAACCAGTTTTGCGGTCTAAGGTTTCTGCCATTTTTGAGGTGGAAAATGGAACAGAACTCAAAATCACCAGGATTGTCCAAGGTTGTTCATCTGAACACAGGCTTAATGGATAGGTAAGACCAGTTCTGAATTCTCATAAGTGGGTTTGAGTTTTAAGATTTTTTCTTCTTAGATGGTAAACCCCCAACGATACTTCATCGAGTTGGAGAAATTAGGAATCAGTGTTAGGACAAAGAATTTCTTGGTGTTTCACAGAGCTGTTGAGAATATTGCAACGAAAATCCTAAGGAAAGGACAGCTTTATTTGAAGAAATCTCAGCTTCTGTGGCTTTGATGAGGATTAAAAAGCAGAAATGTGGAAAGCTGAAGATCTTCAATTTACACAGCAAAAGAGGAAGGGTATTGCTGCTGAGAGGAAAGAAGCTAGAATTGAGATAGAAGAAGCCGAGAAATATCAAAAGCTTTGTGAAGACCTGGCAGAACAGCAAATTGTGCTGTACTTATTCAAGCTGTTTCATTGTGAACGAAATATCAAAACTTGCAGGGAAGACATTGCTGGGAAACAACAAGAACTTGGAAAGATTGACAGACACAAAGAAAAAGCTGATGAAATCTTAAAAGAGAAGAAAAAGGAGCACACGAGAGTCGGAAGAGAACTTGCCAAGTAAATGTTTTAATTCTCACTGTTTTGCAATATTCATTTCTAACTTTAACTTCTTAGGATGGAACAAGACATACGCGAAATTGAATCAGAAATGAATAAAAAACGCCCAACCGTTATCAAAGCCAAAGAACGAATGACGCATGTGCAGAAAAAGTTAGAAGCGGCCCAGAAATCGCTTACTCAGGCAAGAAAAGCCAATGATGCCCATGCAGTGAATATTGAGCAACTTGAAAAAGAGTTGTCGGAAGTGGACAGGCGAAGAGAAGAGCATGAGGCCCAAATTGCAATCAGAGAGCCAAAGCCAGGGTCGCAGCGTTCACGTGGAGGAAGAACAAGTTGCTAAGTACCATCGTTTGAAGGAAGAGGCGGGAAGACAATCGGCGCGTTAGCTGCAAGAGCTCGATTTGGTGAATCGCGAACAAAAGTTAGATCAAGATCGATTGGACAATAGGTCTCGTGTCCGTGGTGAAATCGAAAACCAATTGCATCAGCGGCAGCACAAGCTCGAAGAAACGCAAAAACGCTCTGGCAAGTTAATGGAGCATATTCGAACAACTGAAACGGCTCTAGAAGAGCATATGAAACTGCAGAGTGATTTGACGAACGAAGTCGAGCAGTCCAAGAATCAGATCGATACCATACAAAGCAAGTTAGATGGAATTTCGAAAAATTAGATGAAGCCAAGGTTGACCAACATGAAGACGTGCGGTGTTTACGATCGAATCATTATTATGTGCCGCCCGGTTCACCAACGTTTCAACACACCCGTAACCAAGCTACTGGGTATATATATGGAAGCCATCGTAGTAGATACTGAAGAAACAGCTCGAAACTGCGTTCAGTATCTCAAAGAGCAAATGTTGGAGCCGGAAACCTTCCTCCCGCTTAACTATTTAAAGGTTGAATTTTTTTTATATTTTTGTTCAAACATAAACCAGCTCTGCAATTATTCCTTATCTCTAGGCGAAACCCTTGAAGGAGCAAGTGCGTGTCGCTCAACGCAACATCCGACAGTATGAAGAGCGGGAACTCAGGTCTCTCAGGTCACCGCGATAGAGACACTTAAAATTCTCGACTATTTCTTGCTTTTTACGGCGACGCGCACCTTCATGTTTGTAAACCTTAGCTTCATCTAATTTTTGGAATTCCATCTATCCGTTTTAGTTGTTCAAATATGCTCCATTAACTTGTCAGAGCGTTTTTGCGTTCGTGCTGCCGCTGATGCAATTGGTTTTCCATTTCACCACGGACAAGAGACCTATTGTTAAATCGATCTTCATCTGACTTTTGTTCGCGATTCACGGAATCGAGCTCTTGCAGGTAACGCGCCGATTGTCTTCCCGCCAGTTCCTTCAAACGATGGTACTTAGCAACTTGTTCGTCCTCCAAGTGAACGCTGCGACCCTGGCTTTGGCTCTCTGATTGCAATTTGGTCTCATGCTCTTCTCTTCGTCTGTCCACTTCCGACAACTCTTTTTCAAGTTGCTCAATATTCACTGCATGAGCATCATTGGCTTTTCTTGCCTGAGTAAGCGATTTCTGGGCCGCTTCTAACTTTTTCTGCATATGCGTCATTCGTTCTTTGGCTTTGATAACGGTTGGGCGTTTTTTTTATTCATTTCTGATTCTATTTCGCGTATGTCTTGTTCCATCCTTTACTTGGCAAGTTCTCTTCCGACTCTCGTGTGCTCCTTTTTCTTCTCTTTTAAGATTTCATCAGTTTTTTCTTTGTGTCTGTCAATCTTTCCAAGTTCTTGTTGTTTCCCAGCAATGTCTTCTCTGCAAGTTTTGATATTTCGTTCACAATGAAACAGCTTGAATAAGTACATCACAACTTGCTGTTCTGCCAGGTCTTCACAAAGCTTTTGATATTTCTCGGCTTCTTCTTTCTCCATTCTAGCTTCTTTCCTCTCAGCAGCAATACCATTACTCTTTTGCAGTGTAAATTGAAGATCTTCAGCTTTCAACATTTCTGTTTGTAACCTATCATAATCCTCATCAAAGCCACAGAACCTGAGATTTGTTCAAATAAAGCTGTTCTTTCCTTAGGATTTTTCATTGCAATATTCTCAACAGCTCCTTGAAACACCAAGAAATTGTTTACCTTTACATTGATTCCTTATTTCTCCAACTCGGTAAAATATCGTTGAGGGTTTACCACCTATGAGGAAAGAAAATCTTAAAACTCGAACCCCGCTTATGAGATTTGAGAACTGATCTTCCCTCTCCATTAAACCTGTTTTCAGATTAAGAACCTTGGACAATCCTGGTGAATTTGAGTTTTGTTCCATCTTCCACCTGAAAAATGGCAGAAACAATGTAGATCGCGAAACTGGTTTGTTTATAGATGCTCCATGAATGAGATCACTGAGCTGTTTTACTCTGAGTGTTTGAGTCTTTTCTCCCATAACAAAGCTAACAGCATCCATGAAATTGGATTTTCCTAGAAATAAATTTGGTTACGAATCCAACGAATTCAGTGGCGGAAAGAAACGCGATCTTTATTTATACCTGATGCATTTGGGCCAATTACAGCCGAAAAGTTCTTCAGGGGACCAATACGTTGAAACCCTTGGAACGATTTGAAATTTTCAACTTCAATGTACTTAAGATTTAATCTTACTTTCGCCATATTGTCAAAATTACACTATTGTTTTACAGGCCTTACTCACAAAAATAAAAAATTTTATATAAAAACATCAGCAGAAAAAGGGAACCGAGAGAACAAGTCGACACGAGGTCACGAGCCATGTAAGCCCGCGTATTCTTGAAACACCATTGCATTTGTCTCATTTGTTGTTACCCAATTTCCGCCGCACCAGTTTGAAGACGTTTTTAGCATAAAGTGGTTAAGCGTATTTTTAGCCATTTTGTGCATTTTGTTTTATTCAGCGTGAAATTAATGTTAAAGTGTATTCCTTTTAAAATTTCCCGATAGAGATTCTAATTCACAACTTCTCTCATCATACAGTCGATATCATATCGATTACTACAGTCGATTTCATATCGACTACTACAGTTTCCCGGATCCTGGTAGGGATTCTATCACAACTTTTCTCATCGTAGATCGTACAGTCGATTTCATACAGTAGGGAAAAAAAAGTGGTCTTGTGTTTCCCTGGACTGCTAGTGGTAAATTTTAAAATGTAAGATGGGAAAGCAAGATATGTAAGTTTGTGAGAAACTGATTGTAATAGCTTTTTGGTCTTTTGACTAGGTGTGATCTGGGAGCAATTGATGCAGCAAAGTTGATGCACACAGGCTGCTGCATCTGGGTTTACTTCGACTGTTCTAGTGCTGTGTATGTTAAGTTAATGTGAAGTTTCTTCGGTATGTTGGGTAATATTTACTTAATCCTTCATGTGTAGGTGACTTATAATTCAATGATTTAATTGTAGGTTTACGTTCACTTTGCTTGTCAGCAGCAGAGGCGGAGAAAATTAGTTGTTTAGATCATAGAAACTAATGTTGAATATTTTGTCTCAATTTTAGGTGTTCTCGTATCAACAGATGATGGTCCTACTGGAAGACATTTGGCATGACGTTTCCAACGCAATTTACGGTGAGATTACAGTAAAAAGCCATAACATTCCATAAGTGTTACTTGGCATCCCTTCTCTTGTCAGCATCAACAGTGATGGCGAGACTGGTATTCTGGATATTTTGGTGCCAAGCAGGAGAATTTTTGAAGACACTTGAGCAACCTGCATTGCTGTTATTGGTCTTTGTATATCAGGCTTTTACAATGCTGATTGCAACATTGAAGGGAGCCCCTTATGCCTTTCTCACTTTGTCTTGTCGAAGTTAGAACAAGTTGGCAACCGGACAATTTCGGTGTTTTTTAAACTGTGGTGTTCATGGAAGCTGATTTCGGTGAGACGCAAATGCTGATTTCGTGTAAATGCCAACGTAGCAGCCAAGAAATGCTCAATCAAAAAGAAATCGCGACGTCGGAAAACGAGTGTCTTCTTCTGGAATAACTGTCCAGCCGCACCAGTATGTTGCCACGCTACTGTCTCGCATTGTCGATTTTCAGGTACAAGAGCTTCTCAACTTAGACGTTTTGTTGGTGGAATTTTATAAAGGTTGTTCTCTTCCTTGCAGGGAGGTTGTCAAACTTATAGCTGTGGCGTAGCACTGAATTCTCATGAAACGCAACCAAACTGGATTGACCTTTCCACCGAGGGTTATAAGAAGATCCCAGATGCCAATTGATCCCTCTTCACGTTGATCACGATTCGAGTCAACGCATTCCATCGTGCCAGCGGTCAGTAGTTTTTCGACCGTACCTTTCACAGGCTTTTATGACTGGACTTTGCCCCAAAAGGTACGTAAGAAGTGCTTGATTTTTAAAACTGATCTTGTTGTAAAACACGGACACCATTATAAGGTTTTAGACAAGATGATTAAAGCCGTCCTAACTGTTCCAGAAATTTCCGTGGTCTTGTATGAACTGACGGCAAAACCACCCGGGATTATTAGATTACCAGACCTTATTAAGATTCATAAAATTTGTCAATATACATTGTTTAAATATGAACTAAAATTGACAACGGGATAGCCATGTCATTGGCAAGTCTCTAGCTTACGAGTTGCATGTATGTACCAATCTTGTCTCATTTACCTTGGGGTATTTGCTATGTTTTCAACTTGGTTGAGCTTCTTATATCCAAATACTCTATGGAGGCAAGATCTGCTAATCTTTTACACTTTAAAACTGCCATACACATACTTCTTTATATCCAAATACTCTATGGAGGCAAGATCTGCTAATCTTTTACACTTTAAAACTGCCATACACTACATGAGTCACAGGCACATACAGATCTTGTCCAACTTATATTAGATTATTTGCTGTGTGTTCAACTTGCTAACAACTAAGAAACCAACATTGACATAGATGGATTTGCTTTTATGGACCTTGTTCAACCTTTAATAATATTTAAATCCCAAATTTTCTTTATTGCAGCGCTTGTTGCAGAACAAGAAGAATTATCCTTCATAGACCTTGGAGTTTGTCCAGATGTAATCTTGAATTCCTACGGATATTCATCTCGCATGACAGTCGGCAAACTGATTTGGCTGGAAAAGCCGGGCTCATGGACGGAAAATTTTACTACTGCATTGCATTTGATGGATCAAAGGTTTGGATTTTAATATTTTTGGGGGGGTTTTGTTATGTCATAGTTTATTATACGGTAGGTCCAAGATGACGGTGAAGAATATGGATCATGCATTATCAACAACTATCAAAGCAAAGGGTGTTGCATGAAGGATGGAGGGTAATGTGATAAGGTATTTCGTTACAAGTGAAAAAGTTTGTTGCAAAATGTGTAACTTAATTTATTAACATCATAGTGTGGATGTGCTATGTCAACCACAAAATCTTGTTTAAGTGGAATATTTGGGTATGTTTTTTATATTGGTTAGAAGGTAATTAATTGCATTCATTGTCTTTTAGATTGTTTCTTCATGATGCAAAACATTACATTTTAGATGTTGTTGAAGTGAAACATATTCAATTACCATCTTTCACATATGAAGGCAAAATGCAATGTTATTTGGTCAAGACCTATGACATGATGAAAAAGGTAAAACATCTGCATAGATTATTTTGAAGTATGTTTGCGTGACAAATATTTGAGCAGGAATATTGAAGAACATTGTGTTCTACCGTTCTCCCGTCTAGTTGTAAAAAAGCGTATTTCTGTCCTTCCAGTGGAACCGACTGAGGGACAAGAAGCTTGCCCATTTGCAACTGCCTTGGCAATACTTAAAACGTGTTGTTTAATTAACTTTTATTGTTATATTTTATTAATTTGTATTAGTAATATTTATAACTTTACTTAAATTTACATATATTGGTTTTTCAGAAAAATAATTTTGCTCTATAGTAGGTTGCATATGATATATGGATGGATTTTCAATCTTTCATCTGACGAATTTTATTAACGGTAATTTCAGAAAATTTTAGCTTTTCTTTTCCATCATCATATTAACATTTACAGTTATTGCAGATTAATCAAGATGCAAGGGTGTTAAGATGCTGTAAATCGTGCACATTTCACGCTGATGGTTGTCTATTTCCGTCTGCATTGGTTTCTGTGACTTAGATTGGCTGAGTTCCCATGTCGAAAGGTATTTCCGGGCGGAAAGTATCAAGTCCTGACATGAACGGGAAGAACAATTACGTCAGTAATCATGGATCCTAAGTACGCTAAACAATTATATGGAAACCAAGGAAGTAGGGACCTAGTAACTTGCAGGTAAAGAAAACATACTACCATGACAGTCACATTTTTACTGGTAAATAACTGACACTTTAACTAACTCAACCGATTGAATTGGCATTGTCCCAGATACATTCTTGCGGAATGGTGTGACGTTTGCGAAGCAGGAACATACAGCAGACAGAGCGCCTACAATACGCAGCACTGCTCAGTGGATTCACACTTACAGGTATGTAGTCAGTGTAATTCTGGTTAGAAATTCGTGATTGAAGATCACCTGTAGAGGTAAACGAGTCAACAATAAGCTTTAATCATAAATATCTATCAATCTTCCTCCCATCGTTCAACGGTTGTTGATCATACGTTACCTCCACAACACACGCAAGAAATAGACTGAAGAGACTCATGCCACATTTCCGCGTTAATCTAGTATAAAGGTATACTTATGTTACAACAGAATGATAGGTTAGTACATGCATTTGCTTATATGTAAGCAGGGTTTCAAATAAGGTTTCAAATAATTTTATAATATAGAGCTGTTAATGTGGTAACTTCAACTAACATTTAAGACTTAATGGAAGCAAACGTCGACTTACCTGACAATCTTGGTGTCCGTTGGTAGATCGAGACACGTGCCTCGTCCACTGCCTTTCCAGGAATTGTAAGTTATTGGGGTAGAGGTACCTAATTTTGAAGGTCAACAGCTTTTGAAAGAAAAATTTTGTATTTCTTCCATGTGCGCTCGAGGATATGGGAACGGTGGCCAAAGACCTGCAAAACGTTCAAAAATCAATCACCAGCACGGAAGCGAAAATTGATCAAAAAAGGGGCGAAAGACACAGCCTTTTAAAACAATCTAAGGTAAACGCAATCATTTTGATTTGTGGCACAGAGCATAGAATTAAAATTTTGAAAATATTTAGATGGAAAACATTATTATTCCGATGTCACGCGGTAACATGGAAGACATAGAGCAAGATGGCAATATGACAGAAAGTATGACTTCTGAGTCGGTGACAACTTCAGGAACCGATTCACTAAGCACCGTGGCTAGTTCTCAAACTATATACGATCGGGAAGACAGGTGAGTCTCATGTCGCAGTCTTTGGGTTCGTGTTTTTAATTTATTGTTGTCGATTCTGTTAGAATTGTCATTGATTATTCTGACCTACCCGATAAGTACAAAGACCTCTTTGAATCGGACGAGGTACGTCACGAAGGGGACCGCCTACAACGACATGTAAATGAGCTGAACCACATCAATTACAATTGTGTCGCACCCGGAAAACGTTTCCAGCCCATGTCAAATCTTTCCGGAGGAGAAAAGACTGTCGCAGCTTTGGCCCTACTATTTGCCATTCACAGGTATGTCCTCCAATAATAAACTAAATTTTTGTTTAATGGGGATTTTCTTGGTTAGCTAAGATTAAGCATGTAATAAAATATTTACTGGTTCCTTTTTAAAATTTTTTAAATAATATGTAGCTACAAGCCGGCTCCCTTTTTTGTATTGGATGAGATCGACGCTGCTCTGGATAATACGAATATCAGTAAAGTAGCTAACTTCATCCGCACACAGACAGGCAATTTGCAAACTATCGTCATTTCGTTAAAAGAAGAATTTTATAGCCATGCTGATGCACTCATTGGAGTTTGTCCTGACGTAAGATTTCTTGGTAGATTTGTTTCAATATCAATTGCAAAACTAATTTGTTGTGTTTTTTTATAGCCTGGAGAGTGCCTCATCAGCAAGATGCTTCTTCTGGATCTTACCCAATATGCGCCGCACCAGTTTGAAGAAACACAACGTATATGAGTTTCTTTCCATTTTCAGTATTAAGTGGTTTTAAGCGAATTTTTAGCCATGTTGTGCATTTTGTTTCATTCAGCGTGAAATTAATGTTAAAGTGTATTCCTTTTAAAATACAGATATGTTCTCATTTATATCCGTTCGCGTAGAATTGTCGATTCTGAAAAAATAGAAAGTTTTGGAATTCCCTCGGCCAATGCTCTGCAAGTATTTTTCCCAACAAAAACAAATGACGAACGCATGCCGCCATATTGAACCGTGTGGTTTGCAAAGATTAGAGAATGGCAAGTTTGTACCAATGCAGAAGTGAAAAATAAAACAAACACAACCGTAAAAATGGATCATAATGAAATTTTACTAGATGCTGTGGTACGTCAGTGTTGTTCAAGGTTTTTCAACATCCATTAGGCGTTTGTGTTCACTGTTAAATTATGTAAAAAAATCCAATCGAAAACAACGGAAGTCGGTCTGCTTCCTGCATCGACAGTGCAAGCCTTCCATTTATCTTATCTAAGACAGCGTTGCCGAGCAGTGAACTTTGATCAAGACTTCAAGAGAAGAAAAGGGAGGGATAAATACGATTCTGGGTTTACTAATACGTTATTAATATGACCATTGAATATTTCATAGAAACCGATGAAGAACGATATAGCCGGGAATTGTTCAAAGTTTAAACTATAAAATATTAACAAATGAGACAAATAACCATGCAACGGTGTTTGAAGAATACGCGGGGCTTAGGGGCTTACATGACCTCGTGTCGAGCTGAAGACCAGTCGCTAGTACGAAAGTCGCCCTCGCAGTGCCCTTTTGTTACCATACCATACCATACCTCGTTTTCTGCTGATTTTTTAATATAAAAATTTTATCTTTGTGAGTAAGAGTAAGCCTATAATAGAATAGTGTATTTTTGAAAATATGGCCTATAGAAAACGTACAAACCTTAAATACATTGAAGTTGAAAACTTCAAATCGTTCCAAGGGTTTCAACGTATTGGTCCCCTGAAGAACTTTTCGGCTGTAGTTGGCCCAAATGGATCAGGTACAAATAAAGATCGCGGTTCTTTCCGCCACTGATTCGTTGGATTCGTAACCAAATTTATTTGTAGGAAAATCCAATTTCATGGATGCTGTTAGCTTTGTTATGGGTGAAAAGACCCAAACACTGAGAGTAAAACGGCTGACTGATCTCGTACATGGAGCAATAGTCAACAAACCAGTTTCGCGGACTGCTATGGTTTCTGCCATTTTTGAGGTGGAAGATGGCACAGAAGTAACATTCACTCGGATTGTCCAAGGTTCTTCGTCTGAACACAGGTTTAATGGAGAGGTAGGACAAGTTCTGAAATCTCATAAGCAGGGTTCGAGTTTTAAGATTTTCTTTCCTCATAGGTGGTAAACCCCCAACGATACTTTACCGAGTTGGAAAAAATGGGAATCAACATCAAGGCAAAGAATTTCTTGGTGTTTCAAGGAGCTGTTGAGAACATTGCCATGAAAAATCCTAAGGAAAGAACAGCGTTATTTGAAGAAATATCAGGATCTGGGGCTCTGAAAGAAGTCTATGATCGGTTAAAAGCAGAAATGCTGAAATCTGAAGAAGATATTCAATTTATATTGCAAAAGAAGAAAGGTATTGCTGCTGAGAGGAACGAAGCAAGAATGGAGAAAGAAGAAGCCAAGAAGTATCGAAAGCTTCGTGAAGACCTGGCAGAACAGCAAGTTGTGCTGTACTTATTCAAGCTATTTCATTGTGAACAAGATATCAAAACTTGCAGGGAAGACATTGCCAAGAAACAACAAGAACTTGGAAAGGTTGAGAGGCGCAAAGAAAAAACCGATGAAATTTTAAAAGAGAAGAAAAAGGAGTACACGAGAGTAGAAAGAGAACTTGCCAAGTAAATGTTTTAATTCTTTCTGTTTTGTAATATTCATTTCTAACTTTAACTTCTTAGGATGGAACAAGACATACGCGAAATTGAGTCACAAATTAATAAAAAACGCCCAACTTTTATCAAAGTCAAAGAACGAGTGACGCATTTGCAGAAAAAGTTAGAAGCGGCCCAAAAATCTCTTGCTCATGCAAGAAAAGCCAATGATGCCCATGCAGATGATATTGAGCAACTTGAAAAAGAGTTGTCGGAAGTGGAAAGGCGAAGAGAAGAATATGAGGGCGAATTGCAATCAGAGAGCCAGAGTCAGGGTCGCAGCGTTCACTTGGAGGAAGAACAAGTTGCGCAGTACCATCGTTTGAAGGAAGAAGCGGGAAGAAAATCGGCGGGCTATTCGCAAAAACTCGATTCGGTGAATCGCGAACAAAAATCGGATCAAGATCGATTGGACAATGAGTCTCGTGTCCGAGGTGAAATCGAAAATCAATTGCGTCAGCGGCAGCACGAGCTCGAAGAGACGCAAAAACGCTCCGACAAGTTAATGGAGCATATTCGAACAACTGAAACGGCTCTAGAAGAACAGATGAAACTGCAGAGTGATTTGACGAACGAAGTTGAGCAGTCCAAGAACCAGATCGATACGCTACAAAGCAAGTTAGATGGAATCTTGAAAAATTTAGGTGAAGCTAATGTCGACAAACATGAAGACGCGCGTCGCCGTAAAAAGCAAGAAATCGTCGGGAATTTTCAGCGTCTCTATCGCGGTGTTCACGGTCGAATCATTAATATGTGCCGCCCGGTTCACCAACGTTTCAACATACCCGTAACCAAGCTACTGGGTAAATATATGGAAGCCATCGTAGTAGATACTGAAGAAACAGCTCGAAACTGCATTCAGTATCTCAAAGAGCAATTGCTGGAGCCGGAAACCTTCCTCCCGCTTAACTATTTAAAGGTTGATTTTTTTTTATATTTTTGTTCAAACATAAACCAGCTCTGCAATAATTCCTTATCTCTAGGTGAAACCCTTGAAGGGGCGACTGCGTGTCATTAGGGACCCACCGAACGTCCGTTTGCTTTACGATGTGTTGAAATACGACCTACCCGAAATAGAGAAAGCCGTTTTGTTTATTACCAACAATGCATTGGTTTGCGACACACAAGAAGACGCCATGAAAGTGGCTTATGAAATGGAAGACGGTGATCGTTATGACGCTGTGGCTTTGGATGGCACATTTTACCAGAAATCTGGTCTGATTTCCGGTGGCTCTCGGTTAGTCGTAATCATTTGAAAGAATTTAGGCATTTCTCAATCATTTTGCTACATCAGGGATTTGGAGAAGAAGGCTGCCCGCTGGAATGATGAACAGCTCAGTGCCCTGAAATCCAACAAAGAAAAACTCAGCGAAGAGCTGCGGGAAGCTATGAAGAAATCAAGGAAGGAATCTGAATTGCACACGGTCAATTGTACCGTCAAAGGTAAGGCTTCGTAGTTGTGCCTTTGTTTAGAATCGTATGGGTAAATCTGGTCTCTTTTTTTTTTAAGGTTTGGATTCTAGGCTCCGCTATGCCTTGTCGGATAGAGAGAAAACAGCCAAGCAAATAGAACAGTCACAGGCAGAAATTGCAAAACTGGAACTCCAGTTGAGAAATTTTGCCCCGGCCACAGATGAAATCGAAAAAATCATGCGAGAGAGAGATTTGTTGATCCAAAACGTCAAGGAACGCATGAACCGCGTAGAGGATACCGTTTTTGCTGAATTTTGCGCCCAGATTGGTGTGGCCAATATCCGACAGTATGAAGAGCGGGAACTCAGGTCTGGTTTTTTATCAATTTTAAAGTTATTCTTTAGAATATGTCGCATAATAAAATACGTAACTCTTTATGTATATTTTGCTTCTGATTGGCCCGCTGTTCTGGCAGGCTCCATACATGGTACTGTACCAGCTCAGTATGCATGCAAATAGTAGTAGCTAGTAGCCAGTCTTCTGTCCTTTCGTTTTCATTCGTTGGCCAAGCTGAACCTAATTATCAAAAATTTTCTTTTTATCTTTAGGACCCAACAAGAGAGAGCCAAGAAACGTCTAGAATTTGAGAACCAAAAGAATCGTATACTCAACCAGCTTGAATTCGAGCGCTCCCGAGACACACAGAGTACCACCCGATACATTTATTCACACATTTTTACCACTAATACTGATTTATTTTATTGGAACACTTACAGCTAACGTGGAACGGTGGGAAAGGTCTGTCAGTGACGATGAAGAAGAACTAGAAAGGGCCAAACAGGCCGAACAAAAACAAATGAGTGAGATCGACAAGGAACTACGGAAATTGGATGACATTAAATCGGCGCGAATGTCAAAAAAGAACGATCTAGACAATATGGAAGAAGAAATGGCTTTGGTATTGTTAGCAAAAAACTCAAATTTTTTTTTTCAATCGCTGTTAACATAATAATATCTAGGCTCGACGAGATATGGGAACGGTGGCCAAAGACCTGCAAAACGTTCAAAAATCAATCACCAGCACGGAAGCGAAAATTGATCAAAAAAGGGGCGAAAGACACAGCCTTTTAAAACAATCTAAGGTAAACGCAATCATTTTGATTTGTGGCACAGAGCATAGAATTAAAATTTTGAAAATATTTAGATGGAAAACATTATTATTCCGATGTCACGCGGTAACATGGAAGACATAGAGCAAGATGGCAATATGACAGAAAGTATGACTTCTGAGTCGGTGACAACTTCAGGAACCGATTCACTAAGCACCGTGGCTAGTTCTCAAACTATATACGATCGGGAAGACAGGTGAGTCTCATGTCGCAGTCTTTGGGTTCGTGTTTTTAATTTATTGTTGTCGATTCTGTTAGAATTGTCATTGATTATTCTGACCTACCCGATAAGTACAAAGACCTCTTTGAATCGGACGAGGTACGTCACGAAGGGGACCGCCTACAACGACATGTAAATGAGCTGAACCACACCATTCAGCGGATTCAAGCTCCGAATATGCGAGTACGTTTTTCATGTCCCCGCCTTACTCCGTTTACTTCATAATTACTTTCTTTTGTTTTCGTTCATCACAGGCAATGCGAAAATTGAATTTAGCCAGGGAAAAGTTGCATGAGACTAACGAAGAGTTCGAAAAGGCTCGTGTGAAAACGAAACAAGCTAAACAGGCGTTCGAGAGAGTAAAGAAGGAGCGCTTCGATCTCTTCATGTCCTGTTTCGAACACGTTTCCAACGAAATCGATGGCATTTATAAGGTATCAAGCTATCTCTTTGAAATCAACCCAATTGTGATCCGCACTAATTCCTTAACTCGTTTTAGTCGTTGGCGAAGAACCAATCTGCCCAAGCGTTTTTAGGTCCAGAAAATCCTGAAGAACCTTACCTTGATGGTATCAATTACAATTGTGTCGCACCCGGAAAACGTTTCCAGCCCATGTCAAATCTTTCCGGAGGAGAAAAGACTGTCGCAGCTTTGGCCCTACTATTTGCCATTCACAGGTATGTCCTCCAATAATAAACTAAATTTTTGTTTAATGGGGATTTTCTTGGTTAGCTAAGATTAAGCATGTAATAAAATATTTACTGGTTCCTTTTTAAAATTTTTTAAATAATATGTAGCTACAAGCCGGCTCCCTTTTTTGTATTGGATGAGATCGACGCTGCTCTGGATAATACGAATATCAGTAAAGTAGCTAACTTCATCCGCACACAGACAGGCAATTTGCAAACTATCGTCATTTCGTTAAAAGAAGAATTTTATAGCCATGCTGATGCACTCATTGGAGTTTGTCCTGACGTAAGATTTCTTGGTAGATTTGTTTCAATATCAATTGCAAAACTAATTTGTTGTGTTTTTTTATAGCCTGGAGAGTGCCTCATCAGCAAGATGCTTCTTCTGGATCTTACCCAATATGCGCCGCACCAGTTTGAAGAAACACAACGTATATGAGTTTCTTTCCATTTTCAGTATTAAGTGGTTTTAAGCGAATTTTTAGCCATGTTGTGCATTTTGTTTCATTCAGCGTGAAATTAATGTTAAAGTGTATTCCTTTTAAAATACAGATATGTTCTCATTTATATCCGTTCGCGTAGAATTGTCGATTCTGAAAAAATAGAAAGTTTTGGAATTCCCTCGGCCAATGCTCTGCAAGTATTTTTCCCAACAAAAACAAATGACGAACGCATGCCGCCATATTGAACCGTGTGGTTTGCAAAGATTAGAGAATGGCAAGTTTGTACCAATGCAGAAGTGAAAAATAAAACAAACACAACCGTAAAAATGGATCATAATGAAATTTTACTAGATGCTGTGGTACGTGTTGTTCAAGGTTTTTCAACATCCATTAGGCGTTTGTGTTCACTGTTAAATTATGTAAAAAAATCCAATCGAAAACAACGGAAGTCGGTCTGCTTCCTGCATCGACAGTGCAAGCCTTCCATTTATCTTATCTAAGACAGCGTTGCCGAGCAGTGAACTTTGATCAAGACTTCAAGAGAAGAAAAGGGAGTAAATACGATTCTGGGTTTATTAATACGTTATTAATATGACCATTGAATATTTCATAGAAACCGATGAAGAACGATATAGCCGGGAATTGTTCAAAGTTTAAACTATAAAATATTAACAAATGAGACAAATAACCATGCAACGGTGTTTGAAGAATACGCGGGGCTTAGGGGCTTACATGACCTCGTGTCGAGCTGAAGGCCAGTCGCTAGTACGAAAGTCACCCTCGCAGGGCAGTGCCGTTTTGTTACCATACCATACCATACCTCGTTTTCTGCTGATTTTTTAATATAAAAATTTTATCTTTGTGAGTAAGAGTAAGCCTATAATAGAATAGTGTATTTTTTAAAATATTGCAAAAAAAAATTAACCAGTTTTGCGGTCTAAGGTTTCTGCCATTTTTGAGGTGGAAAATGGAACAGAACTCAAAATCACCAGGATTGTCCAAGGTTGTTCATCTGAACACAGGCTTAATGGATAGGTAAGACCAGTTCTGAATTCTCATAAGTGGGTTTGAGTTTTAAGATTTTTTCTTCTTAGATGGTAAACCCCCAACGATACTTCATCGAGTTGGAGAAATTAGGAATCAGTGTTAGGACAAAGAATTTCTTGGTGTTTCACAGAGCTGTTGAGAATATTGCAACGAAAATCCTAAGGAAAGGACAGCTTTATTTGAAGAAATCTCAGCTTCTGTGGCTTTGATGAGGATTAAAAAGCAGAAATGTGGAAAGCTGAAGATCTTCAATTTACACAGCAAAAGAGGAAGGGTATTGCTGCTGAGAGGAAAGAAGCTAGAATTGAGATAGAAGAAGCCGAGAAATATCAAAAGCTTTGTGAAGACCTGGCAGAACAGCAAATTGTGCTGTACTTATTCAAGCTGTTTCATTGTGAACGAAATATCAAAACTTGCAGGGAAGACATTGCTGGGAAACAACAAGAACTTGGAAAGATTGACAGACACAAAGAAAAAGCTGATGAAATCTTAAAAGAGAAGAAAAAGGAGCACACGAGAGTCGGAAGAGAACTTGCCAAGTAAATGTTTTAATTCTCACTGTTTTGCAATATTCATTTCTAACTTTAACTTCTTAGGATGGAACAAGACATACGCGAAATTGAATCAGAAATGAATAAAAAACGCCCAACCGTTATCAAAGCCAAAGAACGAATGACGCATGTGCAGAAAAAGTTAGAAGCGGCCCAGAAATCGCTTACTCAGGCAAGAAAAGCCAATGATGCCCATGCAGTGAATATTGAGCAACTTGAAAAAGAGTTGTCGGAAGTGGACAGGCGAAGAGAAGAGCATGAGGCCCAAATTGCAATCAGAGAGCCAAAGCCAGGGTCGCAGCGTTCACGTGGAGGAAGAACAAGTTGCTAAGTACCATCGTTTGAAGGAAGAGGCGGGAAGACAATCGGCGCGTTAGCTGCAAGAGCTCGATTTGGTGAATCGCGAACAAAAGTTAGATCAAGATCGATTGGACAATAGGTCTCGTGTCCGTGGTGAAATCGAAAACCAATTGCATCAGCGGCAGCACAAGCTCGAAGAAACGCAAAAACGCTCTGGCAAGTTAATGGAGCATATTCGAACAACTGAAACGGCTCTAGAAGAGCATATGAAACTGCAGAGTGATTTGACGAACGAAGTCGAGCAGTCCAAGAATCAGATCGATACCATACAAAGCAAGTTAGATGGAATTTCGAAAAATTAGATGAAGCCAAGGTTGACCAACATGAAGACGTGCGGTGTTTACGATCGAATCATTATTATGTGCCGCCCGGTTCACCAACGTTTCAACACACCCGTAACCAAGCTACTGGGTATATATATGGAAGCCATCGTAGTAGATACTGAAGAAACAGCTCGAAACTGCGTTCAGTATCTCAAAGAGCAAATGTTGGAGCCGGAAACCTTCCTCCCGCTTAACTATTTAAAGGTTGAATTTTTTTTATATTTTTGTTCAAACATAAACCAGCTCTGCAATTATTCCTTATCTCTAGGCGAAACCCTTGAAGGAGCAAGTGCGTGTCGCTCAACGCAACATCCGACAGTATGAAGAGCGGGAACTCAGGTCTCTCAGGTCACCGCGATAGAGACACTTAAAATTCTCGACTATTTCTTGCTTTTTACGGCGACGCGCACCTTCATGTTTGTAAACCTTAGCTTCATCTAATTTTTGGAATTCCATCTATCCGTTTTAGTTGTTCAAATATGCTCCATTAACTTGTCAGAGCGTTTTTGCGTTCGTGCTGCCGCTGATGCAATTGGTTTTCCATTTCACCACGGACAAGAGACCTATTGTTAAATCGATCTTGACCTGGCTTTTGTTCGCGATTCACGGAATCGAGCTCTTGCAGGTAACGCGCCGATTGTCTTCCCGCCAGTTCCTTCAAACGATGGTACTTAGCAACTTGTTCTTCCTCCAAGTGAACGCTGCGACCCTGGCTTTGGCTCTCTGATTGCAATTTGGTCTCATGCTCTTCTCTTCGCCTGTCCACTTCCGACAAGTCTTTTTCAAGTTGCTCAATATTCACTGCATGAGCATCAGTGGCTTTTCTTGCCTGAGTAAGCGATTTCTGGGCCGCTTCTAACTTTTTCTGCATATGCGTCATTCGTTCTTTGGCTTTGATAACGGTTGGGCGTTTTTTTATTCATTTCTGATTCTATTTCGCGTATGTCTTGTTCCATCCTTTACTTGGCAAGTTCTCTTCCGACTCTCGTGTGCTCCTTTTTCTTCTCTTTAAAGATTTCATCAGCTTTTTCTTTGTGTCTGTCAATCTTTCCAAGTTCTTGTTGTTTCCCAGCAATGTCTTCTCTGCAAGTTTTGATATTTCGTTCACAATGAAACAGCTTGAATAAGTACATCACAACTTGCTGTTCTGCCAGGTCTTCACAAAGCTTTTGATATTTCTCGGCTTCTTCTTTCTCCATTCTAGCTTCTTTCCTCTCAGCAGCAATACCATTACTCTTTTGCAGTGTAAATTGAAGATCTTCAGCTTTCAACATTTCTGTTTGTAACCTATCATAATCCTCATCAAAGCCACAGAACCTGAGATTTGTTCAAATAAAGCTGTTCTTTCCTTAGGATTTTTCATTGCAATATTCTCAACAGCTCCTTGAAACACCAAGAAATTGTTTACCTTTACATTGATTCCTTATTTCTCCAACTCGGTAAAATATCGTTGAGGGTTTACCACCTATGAGGAAAGAAAATCTTAAAACTCGAACCCCGCTTATGAGATTTGAGAACTGATCTTCCCTCTCCATTAAACCTGTTTTCAGATTAAGAACCTTGGACAATCCTGGTGAATTTGAGTTTTGTTCCATCTTCCACCTGAAAAATGGCAGAAACAATGTAGATCGCGAAACTGGTTTGTTTATAGATGCTCCATGAATGAGATCACTGAGCTGTTTTACTCTGAGTGTTTGAGTCTTTTCTCCCATAACAAAGCTAACAGCATCCATGAAATTGGATTTTCCTAGAAATAAATTTGGTTACGAATCCAACGAATTCAGTGGCGGAAAGAAACGCGATCTTTATTTATACCTGATGCATTTGGGCCAATTACAGCCGAAAAGTTCTTCAGGGGACCAATACGTTGAAACCCTTGGAACGATTTGAAATTTTCAACTTCAATGTACTTAAGATTTAATCTTACTTTCGCCATATTGTCAAAATTACACTATTGTTTTACAGGCCTTACTCACAAAAATAAAAAATTTTATATAAAAACATCAGCAGAAAAAGGGAACCGAGAGAACAAGTCGACACGAGGTCACGAGCCATGTAAGCCCGCGTATTCTTGAAACACCATTGCATTTGTCTCATTTGTTGTTACCCAATTTCCGCCGCACCAGTTTGAAGACGTTTTTAGCATAAAGTGGTTAAGCGTATTTTTAGCCATTTTGTGCATTTTGTTTTATTCAGCGTGAAATTAATGTTAAAGTGTATTCCTTTTAAAATTTCCCGATAGAGATTCTAATTCACAACTTCTCTCATCATACAGTCGATATCATATCGATTACTACAGTCGATTTCATATCGACTACTACAGTTTCCCGGATCCTGGTAGGGATTCTATCACAACTTTTCTCATCGTAGATCGTACAGTCGATTTCATACAGTAGGGAAAAAAAAGTGGTCTTGTGTTTCCCTGGACTGCTAGTGGTAAATTTTAAAATGTAAGATGGGAAAGCAAGATATGTAAGTTTGTGAGAAACTGATTGTAATAGCTTTTTGGTCTTTTGACTAGGTGTGATCTGGGAGCAATTGATGCAGCAAAGTTGATGCACACAGGCTGCTGCATCTGGGTTTACTTCGACTGTTCTAGTGCTGTGTATGTTAAGTTAATGTGAAGTTTCTTCGGTATGTTGGGTAATATTTACTTAATCCTTCATGTGTAGGTGACTTATAATTCAATGATTTAATTGTAGGTTTACGTTCACTTTGCTTGTCAGCAGCAGAGGCGGAGAAAATTAGTTGTTTAGATCATAGAAACTAATGTTGAATATTTTGTCTCAATTTTAGGTGTTCTCGTATCAACAGATGATGGTCCTACTGGAAGACATTTGGCATGACGTTTCCAACGCAATTTACGGTGAGATTACAGTAAAAAGCCATAACATTCCATAAGTGTTACTTGGCATCCCTTCTCTTGTCAGCATCAACAGTGATGGCGAGACTGGTATTCTGGATATTTTGGTGCCAAGCAGGAGAATTTTTGAAGACACTTGAGCAACCTGCATTGCTGTTATTGGTCTTTGTATATCAGGCTTTTACAATGCTGATTGCAACATTGAAGGGAGCCCCTTATGCCTTTCTCACTTTGTCTTGTCGAAGTTAGAACAAGTTGGCAACCGGACAATTTCGGTGTTTTTTAAACTGTGGTGTTCATGGAAGCTGATTTCGGTGAGACGCAAATGCTGATTTCGTGTAAATGCCAACGTAGCAGCCAAGAAATGCTCAATCAAAAAGAAATCGCGACGTCGGAAAACGAGTGTCTTCTTCTGGAATAACTGTCCAGCCGCACCAGTATGTTGCCACGCTACTGTCTCGCATTGTCGATTTTCAGGTACAAGAGCTTCTCAACTTAGACGTTTTGTTGGTGGAATTTTATAAAGGTTGTTCTCTTCCTTGCAGGGAGGTTGTCAAACTTATAGCTGTGGCGTAGCACTGAATTCTCATGAAACGCAACCAAACTGGATTGACCTTTCCACCGAGGGTTATAAGAAGATCCCAGATGCCAATTGATCCCTCTTCACGTTGATCACGATTCGAGTCAACGCATTCCATCGTGCCAGCGGTCAGTAGTTTTTCGACCGTACCTTTCACAGGCTTTTATGACTGGACTTTGCCCCAAAAGGTACGTAAGAAGTGCTTGATTTTTAAAACTGATCTTGTTGTAAAACACGGACACCATTATAAGGTTTTAGACAAGATGATTAAAGCCGTCCTAACTGTTCCAGAAATTTCCGTGGTCTTGTATGAACTGACGGCAAAACCACCCGGGATTATTAGATTACCAGACCTTATTAAGATTCATAAAATTTGTCAATATACATTGTTTAAATATGAACTAAAATTGACAACGGGATAGCCATGTCATTGGCAAGTCTCTAGCTTACGAGTTGCATGTATGTACCAATCTTGTCTCATTTACCTTGGGGTATTTGCTATGTTTTCAACTTGGTTGAGCTTCTTATATCCAAATACTCTATGGAGGCAAGATCTGCTAATCTTTTACACTTTAAAACTGCCATACACATACTTCTTTATATCCAAATACTCTATGGAGGCAAGATCTGCTAATCTTTTACACTTTAAAACTGCCATACACTACATGAGTCACAGGCACATACAGATCTTGTCCAACTTATATTAGATTATTTGCTGTGTGTTCAACTTGCTAACAACTAAGAAACCAACATTGACATAGATGGATTTGCTTTTATGGACCTTGTTCAACCTTTAATAATATTTAAATCCCAAATTTTCTTTATTGCAGCGCTTGTTGCAGAACAAGAAGAATTATCCTTCATAGACCTTGGAGTTTGTCCAGATGTAATCTTGAATTCCTACGGATATTCATCTCGCATGACAGTCGGCAAACTGATTTGGCTGGAAAAGCCGGGCTCATGGACGGAAAATTTTACTACTGCATTGCATTTGATGGATCAAAGGTTTGGATTTTAATATTTTTGGGGGGGTTTTGTTATGTCATAGTTTATTATACGGTAGGTCCAAGATGACGGTGAAGAATATGGATCATGCATTATCAACAACTATCAAAGCAAAGGGTGTTGCATGAAGGATGGAGGGTAATGTGATAAGGTATTTCGTTACAAGTGAAAAAGTTTGTTGCAAAATGTGTAACTTAATTTATTAACATCATAGTGTGGATGTGCTATGTCAACCACACAAATCTTGTTTAAGTGGAATATTTGGGTATGTTTTTTATATTGGTTAGAAGGTAATTAATTGCATTCATTGTCTTTTAGATTGTTTCTTCATGATGCAAAACATTACATTTTAGATGTTGTTGAAGTGAAACATATTCAATTACCATCTTTCACATATGAAGGCAAAATGCAATGTTATTTGGTCAAGACCTATGACATGATGAAAAAGGTAAAACATCTGCATAGATTATTTTGAAGTATGTTTGCGTGACAAATATTTGAGCAGGAATATTGAAGAACATTGTGTTCTACCGTTCTCCCGTCTAGTTGTAAAAAAGCGTATTTCTGTCCTTCCAGTGGAACCGACTGAGGGACAAGAAGCTTGCCCATTTGCAACTGCCTTGGCAATACTTAAAACGTGTTGTTTAATTAACTTTTATTGTTATATTTTATTAATTTGTATTAGTAATATTTATAACTTTACTTAAATTTACATATATTGGTTTTTCAGAAAAATAATTTTGCTCTATAGTAGGTTGCATATGATATATGGATGGATTTTCAATCTTTCATCTGACGAATTTTATTAACGGTAATTTCAGAAAATTTTAGCTTTTCTTTTCCATCATCATATTAACATTTACAGTTATTGCAGATTAATCAAGATGCAAGGGTGTTAAGATGCTGTAAATCGTGCACATTTCACGCTGATGGTTGTCTATTTCCGTCTGCATTGGTTTCTGTGACTTAGATTGGCTGAGTTCCCATGTCGAAAGGTATTTCCGGGCGGAAAGTATCAAGTCCTGACATGAACGGGAAGAACAATTACGTCAGTAATCATGGATCCTAAGTACGCTAAACAATTATATGGAAACCAAGGAAGTAGGGACCTAGTAACTTGCAGGTAAAGAAAACATACTACCATGACAGTCACATTTTTACTGGTAAATAACTGACACTTTAACTAACTCAACCGATTGAATTGGCATTGTCCCAGATACATTCTTGCGGAATGGTGTGACGTTTGCGAAGCAGGAACATACAGCAGACAGAGCGCCTACAATACGCAGCACTGCTCAGTGGATTCACACTTACAGGTATGTAGTCAGTGTAATTCTGGTTAGAAATTCGTGATTGAAGATCACCTGTAGAGGTAAACGAGTCAACAATAAGCTTTAATCATAAATATCTATCAATCTTCCTCCCATCGTTCAACGGTTGTTGATCATACGTTACCTCCACAACACACGCAAGAAATAGACTGAAGAGACTCATGCCACATTTCCGCGTTAATCTAGTATAAAGGTATACTTATGTTACAACAGAATGATAGGTTAGTACATGCATTTGCTTATATGTAAGCAGGGTTTCAAATAAGGTTTCAAATAATTTTATAATATAGAGCTGTTAATGTGGTAACTTCAACTAACATTTAAGACTTAATGGAAGCAAACGTCGACTTACCTGACAATCTTGGTGTCCGTTGGTAGATCGAGACACGTGCCTCGTCCACTGCCTTTCCAGGAATTGTAAGTTATTGGGGTAGAGGTACCTAATTTTGAAGGTCAACAGCTTTTGAAAGAAAAATTTTGTATTTCTTCCATGTGCGCTCGAGGATATGACCATCCCCCCTCGTTTTGCCTAATTTCTTCCATGTGCGCTCGAGAATATGGCCATTCCCCCTCTTTTTGCGTAATTTCTTCCAATAAGCTAGAATATCCTTGGGCAATTCAAGAATGAAAAAACAAAACCCCGTTTTTGTTCTACCTCATTAGCTCATTCACTGGCACGACATGCACTAGTGTAGTTGTCTCGTTTTTTTTGTTCCCGGTGTAGTGATTCACACAACCTTCGCACATGGACGTAGTTTTCGTTCCCAAGCTAGATATGTTTCGCAATTTGCCTGTACACTAGTCACTAACTTAAAAGAGCACTGCATCAGCACTGGGTTTTGCATCTGCACTAGCTTTGTTTAGTTGCCAACCGTATTTTATTGAGTAGTAAGATAAGTCTAAATAGAATAGAAAACGTTGATTAAATTAAGGGTAAGTAAGTCAAAGTTTAAGGTTAAAATAAGACTACGTTTTGAGTAAGACATGGCATAAGCGTTAGCCACCTCAATCCTTAGCTTTGCACAACTGTAGCTCCACCATTTCCCTTCACTGTTTGATGCATTCTTTACACGTGGTCGTCGCTCGCAGACTATTAACGCAATGAATTCTGTGTTACAACCTCTTCCGTACAATTTTCAAATGCCCTGTCAATCTTAACGACATCAGAATCACTAAGACACTAACTAATGAACTATTGTTAATCAAATTTTTTTTCAGGAATTTTTTTATTGTTATGTGATTGTGATTTGTGTACCTGATGTATGTTTGAGTTAGCTGAAAGTTGTCGTTACATCATAATTTAAAATCCATTTTTTTTTCCTTCTCGTTTCTATGCAATCAGGAGGGCCATCTCTGCGGACCTAAGAGGAAGTTGGACATCGAGGATTATGGCCGGAGCCATTTTAACGTTCTTTTTGGTAAGATATATGTATTTTTTAAAATTTCGTAGATGCTAATTTTTGTGTTTCTATGTAGGAGGAAAGCAACGAGAACATCACGCAGCATTTTAAGGTGTATGTTTTAAAAATTAATGGTTTAATCCTATTTTTTATGTATCTATTGGAGGCGGTAGTCCTAACGTCACCGAAAGATACCGTAAAGCGAAGATAACCGCTGGAACATTGTAATCATCGCCCAGAGTTTGTCAGGTATGTGTTTTAAAATCTAATTTTCTTACTATGCTGAGTTCTTTTGTTATTATTTATTCGTGTATTTAGGAGAGCCTTTCCACAACCGAAGAGGGAGTTGGAAATCGAGAATTGCCGCCGAAGGAACGAGGTCGTTCCCCAGGGTTGTAAGGTATAGAATTTAAGTTTTTTTTAATTATGTGACTAATCATGCCTGTTGTCTTATGTAATTGGGAGGGCCATATAACCGCCACCACCGAAGAGGAGTTGGACATCGAGGACAGTGCTCGTACAACGCGATCGTCGAACAGAATTTAAAAGTATATGTTTTGAAAAGTTATCGTAAATTTTTTTTTTTTTTTTTTACATGTAAGAAGAGGAGTCTTAGCATTACTAAAAAGGAAGGACATTGAGGATTATTGCCAAAGTAACAGGATTTTTGCTCAGAATGCTAAGGTAAAAAATTTAAAGTTTTTAAAAATGGTTTGTCTTATCATGCTTGTTGTCTTGTGGAACTAGGAGCTTACCACCACTGAAGAATTGTCGTTGGAGCAATGAAATCGTTGATTAAGGATGGTCGGCAATGTGTTTTAAAATGTTATCTTTTTACTACAGATGTCTAGTTCTTTAATTATTATTTTTTTCATATAAGTAGGAGCGGACCACCACCACCGAAGAGCAGTTGGACATTGAGGACATAGCCCACACAACAAGATAATCGACCATAATTTTTAAGGTATTTGTTTTAAAAATTAATTGTTTAATCATTTTTTTTTTCATGTAAGTAGAAGTTCTATCATCACTGAAAAGGACGAGGATCATTGCCAAAGAAACCATATCTTCGCTCAGGATTTTAAGGTATAAAATTTAAAGTTTTAAAAATAATTAGTCTAATTCTCTTTTGTCCCTTTTTGTCTTCTGGAACTAGGGGGATTTCACCGCCACAGAAGAGGATGCTCAACATTGAGAATTACTGCTGGAACTGGAACAATGAGATCGCCGCCTCGGATTGGTCAGGTTTTTTTTTTTTTTAATATTATTATCTAACCATGTTTTTTGTGTTGCTTTTATGCATCTAGGAATGTTTGACAACCACCAAAAAAGAATCACTGGGCGTCTAGGAGCGTCGTTGGATGGATTGACGAGGTTCGCCGCCCATCCCCGAAATTCACGTCCTTAAGGACGACGGAAAAAAAAACAAAGATGGTACGGTGAAGTATTGCCAAATTGGCATTCCCTTACTTATTATATATTGTGCTTTGTCTTGTACAAGTGTGAGTTGAATTCCCTTTTCCCTACAGCAATTTGGGCTTCAAGCACTATTGGTTATGGGTTAGCTTTGCATGAGTACATACATTCACTGCACCTTCACCGCACGGTTACTTCGATGTTTGTGTTAGACTTTATGAATAACTGTAGTTGGGATGTTTGCATCGGTATCAAGCTTATTATTAGGTTGGTGTAGCGTGTAGGTCTATACTTACACATAAAAAAAACTTAAAACAATAGTAACAACAAATAATTTGTTGTTATTATTGTTATCGATCGACAATTGTTTCCAAAAAACGTTTAAACTACTGTCTTAAACAATACAACAATATTGTAAACAATTTATCGCTTGTGATCGGGTTATGTAATAAATGCTTGATGAGAAATAGATAACAGTCTAAACAATTCGTAACCCGCAACCGACCCGTTCCATAAACAATAATGGACAAACCTGATCGACAAGGGGCCGAGCCGGGCAGGCTACCAGCTCCTGGCCTTCTGCTCGTACGTCGTGCCCGTGGTTTTCCATAGCCAATTGGCTGCTTTGCAATTGCAACGCTGTTCCATAAATATGTCTGCCATGACTTTTGTTTACGTTACGAAACTTCTGTCCTCCCTTTCTTGTCTGTGACAGATAAAGGGTTGTTAAGGTAACTAAGGTTACTGACATATATTTGACAATTTCATGTAAACAAAGCTTTTTTAACATTCGAGTCAGCTGTGAAAATTTTGGACTTGTGAAAAGTTGAAGGGAATGCAAAGATATATCGTTAAAATGGAAGTGGACTACCTACATCGCGACGATAGGATACAAATCTGTAATGGATAGAATGCAACTTCTCTAACACTGTCAAGGTATAAAAAAACACATTTAGTTCCAAAAATGCATGAAAAATGTTGATTTTTGTGTTATTTGTCTTCTTTTTAATAGACTGACTAGAATAGCGAAGCTACTGAATAAACTTGGGATTACAATGTGGGAGGATGAGGCATGCTGCCATGGATTTGAAGTAATAGTGAGTGAGGAAAGTATGACCTTAAACATGCATATGATTACAGTTTGCTAAAATGTTAGAAGTCCATTTTTGAAGGAGTGTCCAGATGGATGATCCAATTAGGAATAATTTATTGTTTTTATTCTTGCTGTTGCATTTATGTGGTAAGCAACTTGTAACACTATTGTTTTCTTACATTTTTAAAATCAATTTTACGAATAGTTACTAACAGTTGTCAAAGTTTTCAATTTGGTTACATCAAGGCAGTAATAACTGTGCTGCAAACAACCACAAAATATGGCTGTTTATCTCAGTGACCAGATGGTAAAGTTTTTGAGTATATCAATACAAATATGTGGAAAATTGTCAATACAAATATTTGTTTTACATAAAACTTTAAAAACTTGTATGTTGTGAATGAACTTGTAAATATTGTTTCATTTCACATTTTCTAATTGTTGCATTTCTTTTTTCTATTTAGGATTGCACCGTAATCACTGCTGAGATGGCTATACTGGCTTGCGATTTTGTAGTGTTGTGGTTGGTGGGTGGGAATTCCGGAACGCCTCTGAATTCCTGCAGATAACTTCCAACCCTGGAATTAGTGACTAGCTGTTTACAAGTTTTATTCACATATTATAGTGTTCTGTTAACCTGCAGTTTGTTTATTCTGACATGCAATTTTAATATATATTACCTTATCAGATGTAGTGCATAGATGTTATAGTTTATTATTTACTTCTTTCGGGGATCGATCTTCAGTCGTTCGGGATGCTTTGCCGGTGCTCAACCATTTAGCCATATGAGTTGTCAATATTACTTACAATTACTAGAAGACTCGAAAAGATAATATTGTAAAAGCAATTTTTGAGGCCTCGTAAAGCTATATGCTTACCTTGTTAAAATTGGAACAAGGACAATAGCTCAGTGGTAGAGCGTTGGTGTGCGGATTTAAAGTTCTCGGGTTCAAATCCCGACTGACGATGATAGACAACTGGACTAAATGGAAACATAAGTTGTAGTTTCATTCTCTTGTTGTGGACAAATGTGTGCCAATATGAATTTATATTGAATCAAGCTGCCAAATTTATTCCAAGTCCAAATTTGTTGAACTCAAAAGACAAGAAGAATTATATAAGTTGCATATATGACAGATGGCTCAATGGTAGGGCATCGGCTTAACATGCCGAAGGTCTCGGGTTCAATTCCCGAGAAAGTCATATGAATTACAATAATTACAAGTGCTCGAACGAATCTGTGGAGGTTAATCATATTGTATTATGCATGTCAAAACCCGAATTAATGTGGAAATATGAGAATGATATCTTTATTAAATTTGTTCTAGAATATTATAATATGTATCGCTAAAATATCTGTCCCGTTACTTCGTAACGGGGAAGTTTCTCAACTCGACTTGCAGACGTGGAATGTTGGAAGCCTGACTGGGAACCGAACCAGAGACCTCCGAGTTCCTAGGCGAGTGCGATGCCTTCCTGGCAACCCCCCCTATCATCCCCCCCAATGAGAACTGGTAATCTATTGACTGCTCTGCACTGTTACCTATAGTGTGTAGAAGACTTAGAATGCATCTATGTAACTGTAATAGCTCAATGGTTAGAGCGTGAGGCTGGAATGCTGTTCAACCTAGGATTCTTGGTTTCGAACCCCATCTCGTCAAAATTGGAACAATTCGAATAACAAAATTTTATAAACAAAATGAATTGTATTGCCCTCCATCCACCCACAATTCCACCACTGTTTCACATACAATACATACATACATATACAATATAGTAACCCGTTGGCTGCCACGCCATGCAACCCGTAGGTTGCGTTTCTACATTTGCTACGCGCCACCAGAGGGATGGCGCCAAAGGGGACTTGTCCGAAGACAAGTCCGGGCCGACAAGTTCAAGGAGACCATTCCGGGAATGCACACCCCTGGTCTCCATGAACTTGCCAACAAAGGGGAGTCCCTATACGGTGCATTGCCTAAGGCCCGAAGGCCAATCTTGGGCAGTTGCGACTGTTCCACCCCATGGCAAATACGCCATGGAGCAGAACAGCGCGGCCCGTCCCTATCAGCTAAAAAAAAAAAGGGGATAAAACGGCGTGGCAGCCAACGGGTTACTTTACATCACAGATCACACATAACAAAATACAACGATACCACGAAGATGACGGCGAAGACGGGGCGACCACGAGGCGAAGACGGGGCGACCACGAGGCGAAGACGGGCGAAGCGAAGACGGGCGAGGCGAAGACGGGCGAAGCGAAGACGGGCGAGGCGAAGACGGGCGAGCTGAAGACGGGCGAAGCGAAGACGGGCGAGGCGAAGACGGGGCCAAATAACAAAAATACCATAGCACGACGATCCACGATGATCTCCTACAGGCTGCTGTTTGTTTACTGTTTGGCCTTCTAAATGGAAGAAATAAAGCAAAGTGTTATTTAAGGGGAATATTATGTTGTTTATGAAACTACAACAGGGAAGGCTTTTTGACTTACAGCTGTTGCACGAAGACTGAAAAGATTTTGGGGCCAGCCATATAGAAGATGCACTGTTTACATCTTTGTTGAAACATTATGGCCTCCGGTGTCATAAAGTAGGACTTAGAATGTAAACACTACTAGGCAATGATAACTTCAGGTATTGTTCCGAAACATGAACATTTTTTCAAAACAGAGTATGTCACCTGCACTTGGACTGTTTGGCCTTCTAAATGGAAGAAATAAAGCAAAGTGTTATTTAAGGGGAATATTATGTTGTTTATGAAACTACAACAGGGATGGCTATTTGACTTACAGCTGTTGCACGAAGACTGAAAAGATTTTGGGGCCAGCCATATAGAAGATGCACTGTTTACATCTTTGTTGAAACATTATGGCCTCTGGTGTCATAAAGTAGGACTTAGAATGTAAATACTACTAGGCGATGATAACTTCAGGTATTGTTCCGACACATGAACATTTTTTCAAAACAGAGTATGTCACCAGTACTTGGGCTGTTTGGCCTTCTAAATGGAAGAAATAAAGCAAAGTGTTATTTAATGGGGAGTATTGTGTTGTTTATGAAACTACAACAAGGATAGCTATTCAACTTACAGCTGTTGCACGAAGACTGAAAAGATTGTGGGGCCAGCCATATAGAAGATGCACTGTTTACATCTTTGTTGAAACATTATGGCCTCCGGTGTCAATAAGTAGGACTTATAATGTAAACATTACTACGCAATGATAACTTCAGGTATATTATTCCCACACACGAACGCTTTTTCGAAACGGAATACGTCACCAGCGCTTAGAACAACGACACAACACATGCAAATTTCACTTGCAATCTTCCAGCAATTACTCACACTGAAAATTCACTCGACAGTCGACACAAAACGGTCACAGATCGACATGCAAACCTATGTTGCCGCATTGCAGAAGGGTAAAACACAAATCGCTGTTTCAAACTTTCAACGTTTCAACTTTCAAGTTTCGAAAAAAGAAAAAAAACCTGAATGAAAAGTAACCACTATTATTAACATTTTTAATAAGAGAAATGAATTGCCAATAAAGGTACAGGAATGACTTTCACCAAATTTTTGATCACACGTTGCAGGAAGAAATCAAAAATTATTAATCTTAATTGGTGTAATATCGGATAACAAAACAAACTGGATTGAAAATAAAGACAAGAGAACAATTGACTTAAGGCTTATTTTTTGGCAACGGATTCGACAATCAAGAGTAGGTGGCCGAGATGCTCCATTTTCAATTCGGCGGAATGCCATCCCATTCCAGACCTTCAATTTGTCTGATGGCATACAACAAAGACTTGTCGGGGGTAAGCTCGACCGGGACAGGCTGAGTACCGGATATAACGTTGACTATCTGTAACACACTTTCCAGGATTCCACCGGGTTGGGCATCGGCTCTTAATTTTTGGCTCGTCAGTTGAGCAAGGCGTTCTGGAATCATCGTCGTCCAACCATCTCGGACGCGGCCACCGAAAATGTCATCGCCTTTCATTCAAGCCACAATGGCTTTCAGCAAACCAAAGGCGTGACGGACTTCCAATTTCAGATGTCTGTTGAGGACGCCTACGGTGGCGTTCGATACGTGGCGTTCTGTCATAACTTCTGCCTGCACTAGTTCCTCCAATACGTCGCAGATGTAGTTCTTACGCACCTTGCTAACGAGTTTAAGTTGTCAGAGATACTGTTCCGAATGAAGATTTTTATATGCTTCGTGTTAAACCCAACTTAAACTTGAAAACGGACATTTCTTTCTTTTGATACATTAGCAGACTGCAGTAAAAGACAAACAACTGCTAAGGGTATCGGCTCAATCTACCCAAGTCTGCAGCATGTTTCGGCTATCCCCCCCCCGCCAGGCCGCCACGGTGCGCACTAGTCGACTAGCCGCACAGCTTTTGGCTAAGCGCATACCAAGGAAGTCGAAAGTGGTCTGTAACAAAAAAAATTAGAAGGAAAGACATTTTAAACAATTCAGAGGCGACCATCTTCATTCAGCTGCTGTTCAGACAATTACAACAACCAATTAAATTGAGGAGTTTCTAGTCTGGCATTTTATAGCAGAGAAGGTAAAGATGGATAAGCCTGCTGCTGCACTTGTCTTGTTGATTCCAGTAGCCGATTGCCTCAGAGGACAACGCGTCAAAGTTAGAAAGACTAAATGCCAACGTTGGTCAGGAAGAACATCGTTGAACTTTTGGTTAGAAATTTTAGAAAGTTGCTTGTGTTAAAATAATCAGATGAAGACATCAGTTAAGCTACCTTTCTCTAGAGAAAACATTGACCTAGGCCAGTTTTGCTAGATTACGACAGCCTGCCCGAGTTTTTTTTTTTTTAACAGGTAAAATTACCTGTCCCTGAAGTCATTATCAGATTGAGAGCTT
>WJBH02000173.1:0-29809 GCA_013167095.2 Daphnia sinensis | reverse complement strand
TTAAGCTAGGACTTTTAATATCAAAACCAGCAACAATTACTGATCATTGTGCGTAATATTTTACTAATTAAACAAATCCCACTCGTTTTAAATTGAAGAGTAAACATAAATAGAAATGATCAAAAACAGGTTGCATATGCAGTATTAGGAAGGACAACTCTCCTGTCGAAAAACGGTACGTTGGGAATGCTCGTTTGATTCAAAGTTTAGCTGTTATATTAAAAGAAAACTATTCAACTAGAAACAAAAACAAGTAGTGAACATTGTGCGTTTAATTTTACTGATTAATGGAATAACCGTCAAGTTAGTAAAAACAATTATAAAACTTACGAAAATACGCTGCTAATTGTTGTATTAGCAATGCCAATACCCTTGAAGTGAAAGGTAAATTACGAATTTTCGAATGATTTTCTAAATTAAGCTAGGACTTTTAATATCAAAACCAGTAACAATTACTGATCATTGTGCGTAATATTCTACTGATTAAACAATCCCACTCGTTTCAAATTGAAGAGTAAACATAAATAGAAATGAACAAAAACAGGTTGCATATGCAGTATTAGGAAGGACGACTCTCTGTCGTAAAACGGTACGTTGGGAATGCTCGTTTGATTTAAAGTTTAGCTGTTATATTAAAAGAAAACTATTCAACTCGAAACAAAAACAAGTACTGAACATTGTGAGTTTAATTCTACTGAATAATGAAATAACCGTCAAGTTAGTAAAAACAATTATAAAACTTACGAAAATACGCTGCTAATTGTTGCATTAGCAATGCCAATACCCCCGTAGTGAAAGGATAAATTACGAATGTAAGAATGATTTTCTTAAATTAAGCTAGGACTTTTAATATCATAACCAGCAACAATTACTGATCATTGTGCGTAATATTCTACTGATAAACAAATCCCACTCGTTGTTCCGAATCCTACAGCCCCGAAATAGTTAGAAGAGGCTTTATCGCAAACGGTATTGTGCCATAGGCGAAAACGGAGGCAGGGGAACGTAGACGACGCAACGAGGAAAGAAGATCACCCATTCGCGACATCAATTAGAGACAAGAATTCGCCAGTTACAGTCGCGTCACTCGTTTTCCCGTAAAATATTGTAACTTGTAAATTATCAGTATTGAGCTAACGTGCCCGTAAAATAAATACAGAGTGCGAAATTAACTACAACGTCAAAGTCAGTACGTATCGATAACATTTTGGTGCATCGACCGGGAACCGTGAATCCCAACGAACTGATCCGTAAATTGTAGTCGTCTTATCGCTCTGTATCGTCCACATCGTTTACGCTACAGCACGAAAACTCCTGCTGACGTTGTCTCCTATCAAGAGGATCTACAATCAAGCGTCACCTTTAGAACAAAACTTAATTAGACGATTTACGTTCACATGTGCTCGCCCCTATAGCACATTGAATCGTCTACGCACGAAGTACTGTCCTAATAACTTGATTGTCGAAAATCTTAGCTTGTACCCGTCTCGTCGACAAGCTCGTGCCTTTAAATAACGTCTAAAGTGCATACTCGCAAATCAGTCCCGCGTGGCAGATCACGTAACACGTTGCGTAAACTGATCCCGTACGTCATCCGTTGTCATTCAAGCATGGCCAACGACGCCTTCCCCCTCGAAGCTATTCAAGAAGAAGAACAGGAGGAAGAATTGGAAGAATGGCAAAGGACCAACGATCCCGTTCAGCTAAAACAGCACCGCACGCAGGCCAAGAGAATCCACACGATGGCACTCAATCAAGCTCTCCTTGCCGTCCGAAGGCTGGAAGATGTTGGAACAATCGAGATTGAGCGAAGAAGCCTGGTCCACGCATACGACATCGTTGAGAGAATTCACCGTCGCTACGTGGAAGTCTGCAAGTTCGACGGCGCAGATCTAGACAGAGAAACCAGCTGGGGAATTGATGTTTCCATCAAACACTCGAAGGCGTTAACCGACATGCACAACTACATGGACTCCCTTCAGGCTCGCGCAAGATCAGTTGCAGGTTCCAGTCGCAGTAGCGTTTCCAACCGTTCATCAACCTCATCGACACGCCGTAAACTTCAGGAGGCCGAGCGGTTAGAAAAGGAAACGCAACTAAGGATTCAACAGGAAAAGGCTGAAGCTTTACAACAAGCCGAAGAGGAAGAACGTAGGAAGCAGTTCGAAATTGGCAAGATGCAGTTTGAAATCGCCAGAAAGGCAGAAGAAAAGCGGGTTGAAGCAGCACGTAAAGAACGACAATTGCAAATGGAGCTAGAGAAGCAACGTTACACTAGCTCCTTGTTACGTAAACAACTCGCAGACGAATTAGCAGATGCCGAAGAGACGGATGAAGTCGAAACGCCCGGGTTTGATAAAACAGATGTCTGGAAAACTTCAAACGTCCCATTTCAACCACCTGCTACGCCTTTTCCAGAATTCCGCATGCCGTACAGACCAGCAACGTCAACTCAACCATGCTCTCAATACGGGCCGGCTGCGTCCCAACAGCCGTTTACGTTTAACCAGCCATCTTCGTCGTTTCCTAACCTGAATGTCAACGCCTCAAGCTACGCACCCACAAGCATATTCGATCGGGTAGCTCAGCAAATCAAAGCCAGCGCACGTCCGCCGTCATATCCAACAAACACGATGTCGTCGTTACCCGACCACAACCGATTTACGCAACAAACGTTCCCGTCTCAAAGATCAGTTCCTGATCCGCAACCAACGGTGTACTCCCCTGATGCTTGGATATTCGCCGTGAATCGTCATGACGCACCTCCGACATTTCGTTCATCATCGAGACCGCCGAAAGCTGAACCACCGAAGTTTGATGGCAACCCGATAAACTGGCCTATGTTTATCCAGTCATTCAAGGTTCAGATTCACGATACATGTTTCAGCGATGCCGAACGTCAACATCATCTACGTGCAAGCCTGACGACCGAAATTCAGAAAAATCTCGGCGAAGTTCTACTCAACCCTGGATTATACTCCTTTGCATTGAAAGAGCTGCATCGGAAGTTCGGAAATCCAAGAATCGTATCAACCGCATGCTCGTCATCGCTTCTAAAGCTACCTTCGTTTAAAGATAGCGACTATGAATCGTTAAAGCAGTTTTCGTCCACGCTCCGTTCAGTCGTCGCAACTTTGCAACTGGGTGGATATGGATTGGAGCTACATAGCAGCACCCCATTGGCTCAATTGGTTGGAAAATTGCCGCCCAACCTACGCAGTAAATGGGCCGAAGTGAGCTATCGGATTCAAGATAGATTGCCTACGATACTCGACCTGGACACGTGGCTTGATGACGTTACGATGGCGGAATACTTCGTTCGTGTTGGCGTCAACCCCACACCCCAGCCAGGCAATCATCCGAAAACGCGAGAAAACGTCCACAAATCGTCAAACGAAAAACTGAAGAAGTCGACCACGTCCCCTATGGTCTTCTCCACAACCGTAAACATCGCATCCTGCCCACATTGTGATGGCGCTCATCGCCTTTACCTCTGTGAGAAGTTTAAGGCACTAAATCCCGCGGAACGATCAGAAGTCGTAAGAGAAAAAAGATGCTGTTACCGGTGTCTCGACGACCGCCATCTAAGTTCCGAGTGTAAAAGGGAAAAGGAATGTGGAACGGAAGATTGTAAACGTCTTCACCACCCTCTTCTCCACGGAGCACCGAGGATGTACCCGAAAACGCTACGACCGAGCCCGACCCTACCCTCTTCTCAGAAGAGCCCGTTTAACGGTGCGGTTTCCTACGGCTACGAAAACGAAACGACCCTGCTGCCTATCGTCCCAATGGTAATTGAAGTTAATGGCCGAACCTGGACAGGGTATGGATTGCTGGATCCCGGAAGCCAAATCTCAATGATAACCAACGCGCTCGCAAACGAATTGGGACTTCAAGGAGAGAAAGCAATCTCAAGAATCGGAACGTACCACGGCCGCGACCCAACCGCACACACGACAAAGGTGTCCTTCAGAATATCGTCGTTGGACAAAAGCAGTTCTTTCGACATCCCGAACTGTTACTCCGTTCCCGTCTTGAAAATCAAGAACGAAAATGTCGATCTAAAGAAGCTTGTCAAGGATTGGCCTCATCTAGCTGGATTGAAAGTTCCCGCCCAAAACTCCGTGGACGTGAACGTGTTGATCGGTTCGTGTGATATGGCTCCGCAAGAAGTCCTTGAAATCAAAAGAGATCCGTTGAACGAGCGAGCTCCGCGAGGTCTCCGAACAGCCTTTGGATGGTGTATAGCCGGGCCGATTTCTCCGGCCGCCGTTGCACAAGTGCAGTGCAACTCGCTCTCATTAACGCCCCCACCCGATCAAGATCTTGTGAATGCGATTGATCGCTTTCTACTCACCGAGACCTACGAAGCCCGAGCAGGTGTCAAGGTGCCGGTCAGCGACGACGAATTACGTGCAAGCAAGATCCTACGCGAAACGACAAGATTCGTAGGCGATCGTTACGAGTCGGGACTCCTCTGGAAAAACGAAGAGCCGAATCTCCCCGACAACAGCCAGTCTACACTAGCTCGCTTCCTAAAGCTAGAACGAAGACTCATCGCCGACGAAAATCTCGGTAGAAGATACTCCGCCGCAATCAACGAGTATATCAGCCTTGGTCACGCCCGAAAACTTTCAGCCGAGGAGGTCAACTATCGTCCAGCTGGCCGAACATGGTTTCTGCCTCACCATCCGGTGATAAATCCGAAGAAACCCGAAAAATGCCGCCCAGTCTTCGATGCCTCCGCGTACTACAAGGGAATGTCGCTGAATTCTGCCCTGCTGAAAGGACCTGACCTGCTGACCAACTTAATTGGTGTGTTGCTACGTTTCCGGCAACATCCGATAGCGTTGAGCGCGGACATCGTTAAGATGTTCCATCAAGTAAGAGTGCGGCCACAAGACGGGCCGGCACTTCGTTTCTTCTATCGCGACCCGGGTATACAGGAACCGCCCTCCGTTTACCAAATGAACGTGCAACCCTTCGGCGCAGTTTGCTCTCCGACAATTTGTGCTCACGTATTACGTCAAGCAGCCGAAGACGGTGGGATTGATGCAGCCGACGTTACGAACCAAGTAATCGACCATTGCTACGTGGACAACTGGCTGACGTCATTCCTAACTACCGAAGAAGCTATTCAGCAAGCAAAAAGGGTGACAAACGTTCTACGTCGTGGAGGATTCGAGCTCGCCCAGTGGGGTTCATCATGCCCGAAGGTTCTGTTATCATTGCCTGGCAATCCAGTTTCGTCTATCGACTTAGCGCTACACGGAATGCCCATAGAACGGACGTTGGGCCTCTCACTCGACTACGGTAGCGACTCGTTCGTAGTGAGCGCAAGTATTAAACTGGATGGAATGACGAAACGTGAAATATAACGAGAAACGTCAAGCGTCTACGACCCATTTGGTTTTCTCTCACCGGTGTTGCTACACGCCAAACTCATCCTGCAAGCTGTATGCAGAAAATCGGTTGGCTGGGACGATCAACTAGACCAGACGACCGTCGATGAATGGCAACGTTGGGCCGTCTCTCTCTCGAAGCTAAATCCGCTTTCCGTCCCACGATGTTTCAACCCAGAGCTAGCAAAAGCGCGAGGTGTGGGACTTCATCTGTTTGCTGACGCATCCGAATCAGCGTTTGGTGCCATTGCCTATCTCCGTTTCGACAACCCCGACGGCGTTAACGTGTCATTTGTTATGGCCAAGGCAAGAGTAGCACCTATCAAATACGTTTCGATACCCAGACTTGAGCTGTGTGCAGCATTACTCGCCGCCCGTCTAGCATCAGTGGTCAAGTCAGAACTCCGACTGAAAATCGACCAAACCACATTTTGGTCAGATTCGACAACGGTTTTGAGATGGATCAACTCCCCACACTATCGGTTTCATATTTACGTCGGAAACCGAATAGGCGAAATATTGGAGCTGTCCGAAAGTAGTCAATGGCGTTACGTCCCTACGGCTCAAAACCCAGCAGATGACGTCAGCCGCGGCGTCACGTCATCCGAATTTTCCATCGAACATCGTTTCTTCACCGGTCCGTCTTTCCTCTACCAATCACCGCAAAATTGGCCGGCCTTCCCCGATGTAAAACAGGGAATTAACGAAACAGAGGATCCCGAAGTTCGCTGTACGAGATGGGTTGGTGCGATTCTACACGTAAACGATTCCATCGACCAGCTCACCACGTACACCTCCCGCTATCCGTTTTTAGTCGGCGTTGTCGGCTACGTCAAACGTTTCATCAGTAACGCTCGTAAAGAAAAAAACTCATCGCGAATTCGGCAAATTATCGGAAGCCGAGGTCAAGAATGCAGAAGCGGAGTTGTTTAGGCGCGCTCAGATGTCTGCCTTTCCAGAAGATTATAGCAATTTAAAGGAGGGAAAGCAGCTCGATCCTGGTTCAAGCCTAATCACGTTAACGCCATTCATCGACCATCAAGGAGTTTTACGAGTCGGAGGACGTATTGAAAACGCTCCAGCTCCACCTGAAGCTCGCCATCCGATCATACTTCCAGCTGATGAAAAAATCACGAAGTTGCTAATTTATAGTCTCCACCTCGAGTTCGCGCACTCCACTACGGAAAGAACCTTTCACGAATTACGTAAGCTCTATTGGGTTCAACGTGGACGAAAAACGGTGAGAAGAATTATCAGCAAGTGTTTTAAATGCAAGCAACACTACGCAAAGGCACTTTGCCCGATGATGGCCGCCCTTCCCGGTTACCGTCTGAAGCCTTTCTACCTCGCCTTTACACACACCGGAGTAGATTTCTTCGGCCCGTACAACGTAAAGATATTCAGACGGAAAGTGAAACGTTGGGCCTGCTTGTTTACTTGCATGTCATCAAGAGCCGTACACCTGGAAATGGCATACTCTCTTGACACTTCGTCGTTCATCAACTGAATCAGTCGCTTCGAAGATCGCCGTACAACTCCGCAACATTATCACAGCGATAATGGCACGAACTTTGTTGGAGCTGTACGTGAATTCTCCGAGTGTCTTCGTCGGATGGAACAGCTAGCCATAAAGGATGGGCGAAAACGAAGAACCGTGACTTGGAGTTTCAATCCACCTGCCGCGCCACATTTTGGTGGAACTTGGGAACGTCTAGTTCAGTCGTCAAAACGTGCCTTAAGATTCGTGCTAAACGAACAAACTCTGACTGACGATACCCTAGTCACCACGTTAATTCAAGTGGAGAAACTTCTCAACGGCCGCCCGTTAACGTATGTAAGCGTAAACCCGGCGGATCCCGAACCCATCACGCCAAATCATCTTCTCCTTGGACACGAAAATCCGTACGTACCCTTCGACATGTTCGACGAAAACGACATGACGACCAAAAGGAAGTACCGCATCGCTCAGTACCTCACGGATTGTTTCTGGAGACGTTGGATGAGGGAATATCTGCCCAGCCTTACGGAAAGACGGAAATGGCTATACGGACAAAAGAACCTCAACGTTGGCGACATCGTGATCGTTATCGAGCCAGATACACCCCGTGGAGAGTGGCCAATCGCTCGTGTCGTCAAGGTGTTTACTGGCCCAGACGGCGTAGTCCGTTCCGCAATCGTTCACCTTCGTTCGGCCACCAAAACCTCCGAACTTCATCGCCCAGCTGTGAAACTCTGCTTATTGGAGTCTTGGGATACGGATGGTGCGTCCGCTTACGAACGCAGGGCCGGCTATGTTCCGAATTCTACAGCCCCGAAATAGTTAGAAGAGGCTTTATCGCAAACGGTATTGTGCCATAGGCGAAAACGGAGGCAGGGGAACGTAGACGACGCAACGAGGAAAGAAGATCACCCTTTCGCGACATCAATTAGAGACAAGAATTCGCCAGTTACAGTCGCGTCACTCGTTTTCCCGTAAAATATTGTAACTTGTAAATTATCAGTATTGAGCTAACGTGCCCGTAAAATAAATACAGAGTGCGAAATTAACTACAACGTCAAAGTCAGTACGTATCGATAACATCGTTTCAAATTGAAGAGTAAACATAAATAGAAATGAACAAAAACAGGTTGCATATGCAGTATTAGGAAGGACGACTTTCCTTTCGTAAGACGGTACGTTGGGAATGCTCGTTTGATTCAAAGTTTAGCTGTTATATTAAAAGAAAACTATTCAACTAGAAACAAAAACAAGTACTGAACATTGTGCGTTTAATTCCACTGATTAATGGAATAACCGTCAAGTTAGTAAAAACAATTATAAAACTTACGAAAATATGCTGCTAATTGTTGAATTAGCAATGCCAATACCCTTGTAGTGAAAGGATAAATTACCGATGTTCGAATGAATTTCTTAAATTAAGCTAGGACTTTTAATATCAAAACCAGTAACAATTACTGATCATTGTGCGTAATATTCTACTGATTAAACAAATCCCACTCGTTTCAAATTGAAGAGTAAACATAATAAGAAATGAACAAAAACAGGTTGCATATGCAGTGTTAGGAGGGACGACTCTCCTGTCGTAAGACGGTACGTTGGGAATGCTTGTTTGATTCAAAGTTTAACTGTTATATTAAAAGAAAACTATTCAACTAGAAACAAAAACAAGTACTGAACATTGTGCGTTTAATTCTACTGGTTAATGGAATAACCGTCAAGTTAGTAAAAACAATTATGAAACTTTCGAAAATACGCTGCTAATTGTTGCATTAGCAATGCCAATACCCTTGTAGTGAAAGGATAAATTACCAATGTTCGAATGAATTTCTTAAATTAAGCTAGGACTTTTAGTATCAAAACCAGTAACAATTACTGATCATTTTGCGTAATATTCTACTGATTAAAAAAATCCCACTCGTTTCAAATTGAAGAGTAAACATAAATAGAAATGAACAAAAACAGGTTGCATATGAAGTATTAGGAAGGACAACTCTCCTGTCGAAAGACGGTACGTTGGGAATGCTCGTTTGATTCAAAGTTTAGCTGTTATATTAAAAGAAAACTATTCAACTAGAAACAAAAACAAGTAGTGAACATTGTGCGTTTAATTCTACTGATTAATGGAATAACCGTCATTTTAGTAAAAACAATTATAAAACTTACGAAAATACGCTGCTAATTGTTGTATTAGCAATGCCAATACCCTTGAAGTGAAAGGATAAATTACGAATTTTCGAATGATTTTCTTAAATTAAGCTAGGACTTTTAATATCAAAACCAGTAACAATTACTGATAATTGTGCGTAATATTCTACTGATTAAACAAATTCCACTCGTTTCAAATTGAAGAGTAAACATAAATAGAAATGAACAAAAACAGGTTGCATATGCAGTGTTAGGTGTCCACCCGTTTCGGCACTTTTTTCGGCACTTTCGATTTTGGCGTTTTCGGCACCCATATAAAACGCTTGTCTCCCCTTGTATTTAAAATCTCCTCGTTTATTAAAAAATTTTTCCGTTTCGGCACTAATATTCTCCGTTTCGGCACCAATTGTGTCTCTTTCGGCACCAACTGTGTCCGTTTCGGCACAAAAAAAAATTATGTTGCAAGTCATATAGGGATGCCAGACATTCAGGCCAGTGGCCTGAAAATTTTCGGTACTTTACAGGCCTGTCGACTTTACACTTTGTTCAGGCCACTAGTGGCGCTAGCTGTATGGGTTCTGGAAGTCAGCGCCACCACTCGACTTATGCTTATGCTGTCTGTCGTGAAATTGTCAGTCGCGTGGTCGCGTAGTAATAGAGCGGAGCTCTTGCTGATATTTCTTCAAATTGGATTTCATTTGTGAGCTTTATTTTATTTGTGAGTACTTGTTGTATTTATTATTTGAACAACTCTGGAATGTTTAATTTTTATTTGTGAACACCCAAACCGGTGGCACGGGGTAGTGTTCACTGTGGTTTTTTTTGGCCTCCTCGATCTAGTGGGTCTTTCCATGATATACTTAATAAACTTCAAATAAACTTTAATAAACTTGCTAACAAAGCGTCTAAGAACAAAGTGAGCAAAATTTCACAATACATTATAACACGACAGCTAGTGGAATTTATTGTTTACGAATTTTGGGGGCCATGCCGAAACAGACAAAAATAGTGCCGAAACGGACAAAAGTGGCTAAGAAAACATACATTGTAATACCAATACTTAGGACCACCTCTGGTGGCGGTGCCGAAAAAGACAATCGCAGTGCCGAAACGGAAAAAATTGGTGCCGAAAACACCAAAATTCAAAGTGCCGAAAAAAGTGCCGAAACGGGTGGCAACCCAGTATTAGGAAGGACGACTTTCCTTTCGTAAGACGGTACGTTGGGAATGCTCGTTTGATTCAAAGTTTAGCTGTTATATAAAAAGAAAACTATTCAACTCGAAAAAAAAACAAGTACTGAACATTGTGAGTTTAATTCTACTGAATAATGAAATAACCGTCAAGTTAGTAAAAACAATTATAAAACTTACGAAAATACGCTGCTAATTGTAGTATTAGCAATGCCAATACCCCTGTAGTGAAAGGATAAATTACCAATGTTCGAATGATTTTCTTAAATTAAGCTAGGGCTTTTAATATCAAAACCAGTAACAATTACTGATCATTTTGCGTAATATTCTACTGATAAATTAATCCCACTCGTTTCAAACTGAAGAGTAAACATAAATAGAAATGAACAAAAACAGGTTGCATATGAGGTATTAGGAAGGACAACTCTCCTGTCGAAAGACGGTACGTTGGGAATGCTCGTTTGATTCAAAGTTTAACTGTTATATTAAAAGAAAACTATTCAACTAGAAACAAAAACAAGTACTGAACATTGTGCGTTTAATTCTACTGGTTAATGGAATAACCGTCAAGTTAGTAAAAACAATTATGAAACTTACGAAAATACGCTGCTAATTGTTGCATTAGCAATGCCAATACCCTTGTAGTAAAAGGATAAATTACCAATGTTCGAATGAATTTCTTAAATTAAGCTAGGACTTTTAGTATCAAAACCAGTAACAATTACTGATCATTTTGCGTAATATTCTACTGATAAATTAATCCCACTCGCTTCAAACTGAAGAGTAAACATAAATAGAAATGAACAAAAACAGGTTGCATATGCAGTATTAGGAAGGACGACTCTCCTGTCGTAAGACGGTACGTTGGGAATGCTCTTTTGATTCAAAGTATAGCTGTTATATTAAAAGAAAACTATTCAACTCGAATCAAACACAAGTACTGGACATTGTGCGTTTAATTCTACTGATTAATGGAATAACCGTCAAGTTAGTAAAAACAATTATAAAACTTACCAAAATACGCTGCTAATTTTTGTATTAGCAATGCCAATACCCTTGAAGTGAAAGGATAAATTACGAATTTTCGAATGATTTTCTTAATTTAAGCTAGGACTTTTAATATCAAAACCAGTAACAATTCCTGATCATTGTGCGTAACATTCTACTGATTAAACAAATTCCACTCGTTTCAAATTGAAGAGTAAACATAAAGAGAAATGAACAAAAACAGGTTGCATATGCAGTATTAGGAAGGACGACTCGTCTGTCGTAAAACGGTACGTTGGGAATGCTCGTTTGATTCAAAGTTTAGCTGTTATATTAAAAGAAAACTATTCAAGTCGAAACAAAAACAAGCACCGAACATTGTGCGTTGAATTCTACTGATTTATGGAATAACCGTCAAGTTAGTAAAAACAATTATAAAACTTACGAAAATACGCTGCTAATTGTAGTATTAGCAATGCCAATACCCCTGTAGTGAAAGGATAAATTACCAATGTTCGAATGATTTTCTTAAATTAAGCTAGGGCTTTTAATATCAAAACCAGTAACAATTACTGATCATTGTGCGTAATATTCTACTGATTAACAAATCCCACTCGTTTCAAATTGAAGAGTAAACATAAATAGAAATGAACAAAAACAGGTTGCATATGAAGTATTAGGAAGGACAACTCTCCTGTCGAAAGACGGTACGTTGGGAATGCTCGTTTGATTCAAAGTTTAACTGTTATATTAAAAGAAAACTATTCAACTAGAAACAAAAAAAGTACTGAACATTGTGCGTTTAATTCTACTGGTTAATGGAATAACCGTCAAGTTAGTAAAAACAATTATGAAACTTTCGAAAATACGCTGCTAATTGTTGCATTAGCAATGCCAATACCCTTGTAGTGAAAGGATAAATTACCAATGTTCGAATGAATTTCTTAAATTAAGCTAGGACTTTTAATATCAAAACCAGTAACAATTACTGATCATTGTGCGTAATATTCTACTGATTAAACAAATCCCACTCGTTTCAAATTGAAGAGTAAACATAAAAAGAAATGAACAAAAACAGGTTGCATATGCAGTGTTAGGAGGGACGACTCTCCTGTCGTAAGACGGTACGTTGGGAATGCTTGTTTGATTCAAAGTTTAACTGTTATATTAAAAGAAAACCATTCAACTAGAAACAAAAACAAGTACTGAACATTGTGCGTTTAATTCTACTGGTTAATGGAATAACCGTCAAGTTAGAAAAAACAATTATGAAACTTTCGAAAATACGCTGCTAATTGTTGCATTAGCAATGCCAATACCCTTGTAGTAAAAGGATAAATTACCAATGTTCGAATGAATTTCTTAAATTAAGCTAGGACTTTTAGTATCAAAACCAGTAACAATTACTGATCATTTTGCGTAATATTCTACTGATAAATTAATCCCACTCGTTTCAAACTGAAGAGTAAACATAAATAGAAATGAACAAAAACAGGTTGCATATGCAGTATTAGGAAGGACGACTTGCCTGTCGTAAAATGGTACGTTGGGAATGCTCGTTTGATTCAAAGTATAGCTGTTATATTAAAAGAAAACTATTCAACTCGAATCAAAAAAAAGTACTGGACATTGTGCGTTTAATTCTACTGATTAATGTAATAACCGTCAAGTTAGTAAAAACAATTACAAAACTTACGAAAATACGCTGCTAATTGTTGTATTAGCAATGCCAATACCCTTGAAGTGAAAGGACAAATTACGAATTTTCGAATGATTTTCTTGATTTAAGCTAGGACTTTTAATATCAAAACCAGTAACAATTACTGATCATTGTGCGTAATATTCTACTGATTAAACAAATTCCACTCGTTTCAAATTGAAGAGTAAACATAAATAGAAATGAACAAAAACAGGTTGCTAATGCAGTATTATGGAGGACGACTCGTCCTGTCGTAACAGTACGTTGGGAATGCTCGTTTGATTCAAAGTTTAACTGTTATATTAAAAGAAAACTATTCAACTAGAAACAAAAACAAGTACTGAACATTGTGCGTTTAATTCTACTGGTTAATGGAATAACCGTCAAGTTAGTAAAAACAATTATGAAACTTTCGAAAATACGCTGCTAATTGTTGCATTAGCAATGCCAATACCCTTGTAGTGAATGGATAAATTACCAATGTTCGAATGAATTTCTTAAATTAAGCTAGGACTTTTAATATCAAAACCAGTAACAATTACTGATCATTGTGCGTAATATTCTACTGATTAAACAAATCCCACTCGTTTCAAATTGAAAAGTAAACATAAAAAGAAATGAACAAAAACAGGTTGCATATGCAGTGTTAGGAGGGACGACTCTCCTGTCGTAAGACGGTACGTTGGGAATGCTTGTTTGATTCAAAGTTTAACTGTTATATTAAAAGAAAACTATTCAACTAGAAACAAAAACAAGTACTGAACATTGTGCGTTTAATTCTACTGGTTAATGGAATAACCGTCAAGTTAGTAAAAACAATTATAAAACTTACGAAAATACGCTGCTAATTGTAGTATTAGCACAGTGAAAGGATAAATCACCAATGTTCGAATGATTTTCTTAAATTAAGCTAGGACTTTTAATATCAAAACCAGTAACAATTACTGATCATTGTGCGTAATATTCTACTGATTAAACAAATCCCACTCGTTTCAAATTGAAGAGTAAACATAAATAGAAATGAACAAAAACAGGTTGCATATGCAGTATTAGGAAGGACTACTTTCCTTTCGTAAGACGGTACGTTGGGAATGCTCGTTTTATTCAAAGTTTAGCTGTTATATTAAAAGAAAACTATTCAACTAGAAACAAAAACAAGTACTGAATATTGTGCGTTTAATTCCACTGATTAATGGAAAAACCGTCAAGTTAGTAAAAACAATTATAAAACTTACGAAAATATGCTGCTAATTGTTGTATTAGCAATGCCAATACCCTTGAAGTGAAAGGATAAATAACCAATGTTCGAATGATTTTCTTAAATTAAGCTAGGACTTTTAATATCAAAACGAGTAACAATTACTGATCATTTTGCGTAATATTCTACTGATAAATTAATCCCACTCGTTTCAAACTGAAGAGTAAACATAAATAGAAATGAACAAAAACAGGTTGCATATGAAGTATTAGCAAGGACAACTCTCCTGTCGAAAGACGGTACGTTGGAAAAGTTCGTTTGATTCAAACTTTAACTGTTATATTAAAAGAAAACTATTCAACTAGAAACAAAAACAACTACTGAACATTGTGCGTTTAATTCTACTGGTTAATGGAATAACCGTCAAGTTAGTAAAAACAATTATGAAACTTTCGAAAATACGCTGCTAATTGTTGCATTAGCAATGCCAATACCCTTGTAGTGAAAGGATAAATTACCAATGTTCGAATGAATTTCTTAAATTAAGCTAGGACTTTTAGTATCAAAACCAGTAACAATTACTGATCATTTTGCGTAATATTCTACTGATTAAAAAAATCCCACTCGTTTCAAATTGAAGAGTACACATAAATAGAAATGAACAAAAACAGGTTGCATATGCAGTATTAGGAAGGACAACTCTCCTGTCGTAAGACGGTACGTTGGGAATGCTCGTTTGATTCGAAGTTTAGCTGTTATATTAAAAGAAAACTATTCAACTAGAAACAAAAACAAGTAGTGAACATTGTGCGTTTAATTCTACTGATTAATGGAATAACCGTCAAGTTAGTAAAAACAATTATAAAACTTACGAAAATACGCTGCTAAGTGTTGTATTAGCAATGCCAATACCCTTGAAGTGAAAGGATAAATTACGAATTTTAGAATGATTTTTTAAAATTAAGCTAGGAATTTTAATATCAAAACCAGTAACAATACTGATCATTGTGCGTAATATTCTACTGATTAAACAAATTCCACTCGTTTCAAATTGAAGAGTAAACATATATAGAAATGAACAAAAACAGGTTGCATATGCAGTATTAGGAAGGACGACTCTCCTGTCGTAAGACGGTACATTGGGAATGCTTGTTCGATTCAAAGTTTAGCTGTTATATTAAAAGAAAACTATTCAACTCGAAACAAAAACAAGTACTGAACATTCTGCGGTTAATTCTTCTGATTAATGGAATAACCGTCAAGTTAGTAAAAACAATTATAAAACTTACGAAAATACGCTGCTAATTGTAGTATTAGCACAGTGAAAGGATAAATAACCAATGTTCGAATGATTTTCTTAAATTAAGCTAGGACTTTTAATATCAAAACCAGTAACAATTACTGATCATTGTGCGTAATATTCTACTGATTAAACAAATCCCACTCGTTTCAAATTGAAGAGTAAACATAAATAGAAATGAACAAAAACAGGTTGCATATGCAGTATTAGGAAGGACGACTTTCCTTTCGTAAGACGGTACGTTGGGAATGCTCGTTTTATTCAAAGTTTAGCTGTTATATTAAAAGAAAACTATTCAACTAGAAACAAAAACAAGTACTGAACATTGTGCGTTTCATTCCACTGATTAATGGAATAACCGTCAAGTTAGTAAAAACAATTATAAAACTTACGAAAATACGCTGCTAATTGTAGTATTAGCAATGCCAATACCCCTGTAGTGAAAGGATAAATTACCAATGTTCGAATGATTTTCTTAAATTAAGCTAGGGCTTTTAATATCAAAACCAGTTACAATTACTGATCATTGTGCGTAATATTCTACTGATTTAACAAATTCCACTCGTTTCAAATTGAAGAGTAAACATATATAGAAATGAACAAAAACAGGTTGCATATGCAGTATTAGGAAGGACGACTCTCCTGTCGAAAGACGGTACGTTGGGAATGCTCGTTTGATTCAAAGTTTAGCTGTTATATTAAAAGAAAACTATTCAACTAGAAACAAAAACAAGAAGTGAACATTGTGCGTTTAATTCTACTGATTAATGGAATAACCGTCAAGTTAGTAAAAACAATTATAAAACTTACGAAAATACGCTGCTAAGTGTTGTATTAGCAATGCCAATACCCTTGAAGTGAAAGGATAAATTACGAATTTTCGAATGATTTTCTTTAATTAAGCTAGGAATTTTAATACCAAAACCAGTAACAATTACTGATCATTTTGCGTAATATTCTACTGATTTAAAAAATCCCACTCGTTTCAAATTGAAGAGAAAACATAAATAGAAATGAACAAAAACAGGTTGCATATGCAGTATTAGGAATGACGACTCTCCTGTCGTAAGACGGTACGTTGGGAATGCTCGTTTGATTCAAAGTTTAGCTGTTATATTAAAAGAAAACTATTCAACTCGAATCAAAAACAAGTACTGGACATTGTGCGTTTAATTCTACTGATTAATGGAATAACCGTCAAGTTAGTAAAAACAATTATAAAACTTACCAAAATACGCTGCTAATTTTTGTATTAGCAATGCCAATACCCTTGAAGTGAAAGGATAAATTACGAATTTTCGAATGATTTTCTTAATTTAAGCTAGGACTTTTAATATCAAAACCAGTAACAATTCCTGATCATTGTGCGTAACATTCTACTGATTAAACAAATTCCACTCGTTTCAAATTGAAGAGTAAACATAAAGAGAAATGAACAAAAACAGGTTGCATATGCAGTATTAGGAAGGACGACTCGTCTGTCGTAAAACGGTACGTTGGGAATGCTCGTTTGATTCAAAGTTTAGCTGTTATATTAAAAGAAAACTATTCAACTCGAAACAAAAACAAGCACCGAACATTGTGCGTTGAATTCTACTGATTTATGGAATAACCGTCAAGTTAGTAAAAACAATTATAAAACTTACGAAAATACGCTGCTAATTGTAGTATTAGCAATGCCAATACCCCTGTAGTGAAAGGATAAATTACCAATGTTCGAATGATTTTCTTAAATTAAGCTAGGGCTTTTAATATCAAAACCAGTAACAATTACTGATCATTGTGCGTAATATTCTACTGATTTAACAAATCCCACTCGTTTCAAATTGAAGAGTAAACATAAATAGAAATGAACAAAAACAGGTTGCATATGAAGTATTAGGAAGGACAACTCTCCTGTCGAAAGACGGTACGTTGGGAATGCTCGTTTGATTCAAAGTTTAACTGTTATATTAAAAGAAAACTATTCAACTAGAAACAAAAAAAGTACTGAACATTGTGCGTTTAATTCTACTGGTTAATGGAATAACCGTCAAGTTAGTAAAAACAATTATGAAACTTTCGAAAATACGCTGCTAATTGTTGCATTAGCAATACCAATACCCTTGTAGTGAAAGGATAAATTACCAATGTTCGAATGAATTTCTTAAATTAAGCTAGGACTTTTAATATCAAAACCAGTAACAATTACTGATCATTGTGCGTAATATTCTACTGATTTAACAAATCCCACTCGTTTCAAATTGAAGAGTAAACATAAATAGAAATGAACAAAAACAGGTTGCATATGAAGTATTAGGAAGGACAACTCTCCTGTCGAAAGACGGTACGTTGGGAATGCTCGTTTGATTCAAAGTTTAACTGTTATATTAAAAGAAAACTATTCAACTAGAAACAAAAAAAGTACTGAACATTGTGCGTTTAATTCTACTGGTTAATGGAATAACCGTCAAGTTAGTAAAAACAATTATGAAACTTTCGAAAATACGCTGCTAATTGTTGCATTAGCAATGCCAATACCCTTGTAGTGAAAGGATAAATTACCAATGTTCGAATGAATTTCTTAAATTAAGCTAGGACTTTTAATATCAAAACCAGTAACAATTACTGATCATTGTGCGTAATATTCTACTGATTAAACAAATCCCACTCGTTCAAATTGAAGAGTAAACATAAAAAGAAATGAACAAAAACAGGTTGCATATGCAGTGTTAGGAGGGACGACTCTCCTGTCGTAAGACGGTACGTTGGGAATGCTTGTTTGATTCAAAGTTTAACTGTTATATTAAAAGAAAACCATTCAACTAGAAACAAAAACAAGTACTGAACATTGTGCGTTTAATTCTACTGGTTAATGGAATAACCGTCAAGTTAGAAAAAACAATTATGAAACTTTCGAAAATACGCTGCTAATTGTTGCATTAGCAATGCCAATACCCTTGTAGTAAAGGATAAATTACCAATGTTCGAATGAATTTCTTAAATTAAGCTAGGACTTTTAGTATCAAAACCAGTAACAATTACTGATCATTTTGCGTAATATTCTACTGATAAATTAATCCCACTCGTTTCAAACTGAAGAGTAAACATAAATAGAAATGAACAAAAACAGGTTGCATATGCAGTATTAGGAAGGACGACTTGCCTGTCGTAAAATGGTACGTTGGGAATGGTCGTTTGATTCAAAGTATAGCTGTTATATTAAAAAAAAACTATTCAACTCGAATCAAAAAAAGTACTGGACATTGTGCGTTTAATTCTACTGATTAATGTAATAACCGTCAAGTTAGTAAAAACAATTACAAAACTTACGAAAATACGCTGCTAATTGTTGTATTAGCAATGCCAATACCCTTGAAGTGAAAGGACAAATTACGAATTTTCGAATGATTTTCTTGATTTAAGCTAGGACTTTTAATATCAAAACCAGTAACAATTACTGATCATTGTGCGTAATATTCTACTGATTAAACAAATTCCACTCGTTTCAAATTGAAGAGTAAACATAAATAGAAATGAACAAAAACAGGTTGCTAATGCAGTATTATGGAGGACGACTCGTCTGTCGTAAAACAGTACGTTGGGAATGCTCGTTTGATTCAAAGTTTAACTGTTATATTAAAAGAAAACTATTCAACTAGAAACAAAAACAAGTACTGAACATTGTGCGTTTAATTCTACTGGTTAATGGAATAACCGTCAAGTTAGTAAAAACAATTATGAAACTTTCGAAAATACGCTGCTAATTGTTGCATTAGCAATGCCAATACCCTTGTAGTGAATGGATAAATTACCAATGTTCGAATGAATTTCTTAAATTAAGCTAGGACTTTTAGTATCAAAACCAGTAACAATTACTGATCATTGTGCGTAATATTCTAATGATTAAAAAAATCAAACTCATTTCAAATTGAAGAGTAAACATAAATAGAAATGAGCAAAAACAGGTTGTATATGCAGAATGAGGAAGGACGACTCTCCTGTCGTAAGACGGTACGTTGGGAATGCTCGTTTGATTCACAGTTAAGCTGTTATATTAAAAGAAAATTATTCAACTAGAAACAAAAACAAGTACTGAACATTGTGCGTTTAATTCTACTGATTAATGGAATAACCGTCAAATTAGTAAAAACAATTATAAAACTTACAAATCGTACCAATCGTAGTATTAGCAATGCGAATACCCCTGAAGTGAAAGGATAAATTACGAATGTTCGAATGATTTTCTTAAATTAAGCAAGGACTTTTAATATCAAAACCAGTATCGATTACTGATCATTGTGCGTAATATTCTAATGATTAAACAAATCCCACTCGTTTCAAATTGAAGAGTAAACATAAATAGAAATGAACAAAAACACGTTGCATATGCAGTATTAGGAAGGACGACTCGCCTGTCGTAAAACGGTACGTTGGGAATGCTCGTTTGATTCAAAGTTTAGCTGTTATATTAAAAGAAAACTATTCAACTCGAAACCAAAACAAGTACTGAACATTGTGCGTTTAATTCTACTGATTAATGAAATAACCGTCAAGTTAGTAAAAACAATTATAAAACTTACAAATCGTACCAATCGTAGTATTAGCAATTCGAATACCCCTGAAGTGAAAGGATAAATTACGAATGTTCGAATGATTTTCTTAAATTAAGCAAGGACTTTTAATATGAAAACCAGTATCAATTACTGATCATTGTGCGTAATATTCTAATGATTAAAAAAATCAAACTCATTTCAAATTGAAGAGTAAACGTAAATAGAAATGAGCAAAAACAGGTTGTATATGCAGAATGAGGAAGGACGACTCTCCTGTCGTAAGACGGTACGTTGGGAATGCTCGTTTGATTCACAGTTAAGCTGTTATATTAAAAGAAAATTATTCAACTAGAAACAAAAACAAGTACTGAACATTGTGCGTTTAATTCTACTGATTAATGGAATAACCGTCAAGTTAGTAAAAACAATTATAAAACTTACGAAAATACGCTGCTAATTGTAGTATTAGCAATGCCAATACCCCTGTAGTGAAAGGATAAATTACCAATGTTCGAATGATTTTCTTAAATTAAGCTAGGGCTTTTAATATCAAAACCAGTAACAATTACTGATCATTGTGCGTAATATTCTACTGATTTAACAAATCCCACTCGTTTCAAATTGAAGAGTAAACATAAATAGAAATGAACAAAAACAGGTTGCATATGCAGTATTAGGAAGGACGACTCTCATGTCGTAAGACGGTACGTTGGGAATGCTCGTTTGACTCAAAGTTTAGCTTTTATATTAAAAGAAAACTATTCAACTCGAAACAAAAACAAGTACTGAACATTGTGCGTTTAATTCTACTGATTAATGGAATAACCGTCAAGTTAGTAAAAACAATAATAAAACTTACGAAAATATGCTGCTAATTGTAGTATTAGCAATGCCAATATCCCTGTAGTGAAAGGATAAATTACGAATATTCGAATGATTTTCTTAAATTAAGCTAGGGCTTTTAATACCAAAACCAGTAACAATTACTGATCATTTTGCGTAATATTCTACTGATTAAACAAATCCCACTCGTTTCAAATTGAAGAGTAAACATAAATAAAAATGAACAAAAACAGGTTGCATTTGCAGTATTAGGAAGGACGACTCTCCTGTCGTAAGACGGTACGATGGGAATGCTCAATTAATTCAAAGTTTAGCTGTTATATTAAAAGAAAACTAGTTAACTAGAAACAAAAACAAGTACTGAACATTGTGCGTTTTATTCTACTGATTAATGGAATAACCGTCAAGTTAGTAAAAACAATTATAAAATTTACGAAAATACGCTGCTATTGTAGTATTAGCACAGTGAAAGGATAAATTACCAATGTTCGAATGATATCCTTAAATTAAGCTAGGGCTTTTAATATCAAAACCAGTAACAATTACTGATCATTGTGCGTAATATTCAACTGATTAAACAAATCCAACTCGTTTCAAATTGAAGAGTAAACATAAAAAGAAATGAACAAAAACAGGTTGCATATGCAGTATTAGGAAGGACGACTCTCCTGTCGTAAGACGGTACGTTGGGAATGCTCGTTTGATTCAAAGTTTAGCTGTTATATTAAAAGAAAACTATTCAACTCGAAACAAAAACAAGTACTGAACATTGTGCGTTTAATTCTACTGATTAATGGAATAACCGTCAAGTTAGTAAAAACAATTATAAAACTTACGAAAATACGCTGCTAATCGTAGTATTAGCACAGTGAAAGGATAAATTACCAATGTTCGAATGATTTTCTTAAATTAAGCTAGGGCTTTTAATATCAAAACCAGTAACAATTACTGATCATTGTGCGTAATATTCTACTGATTAAACAAATCCCACTCGTTTCAAATTGAAGAGTAAACATAAAAAGAAATGAACAAAAACAGGTTGCATATGCAGTATTAGGAAGGACGACTCTCCTGTCGTAAGACGGTACGTTGGGAATGCTCGTTTGATTCAAAGTTTAGCTGTTATATTAAAAGAAAACTATTCAACTCGAAACAAAAACAAGTACTGAACATTGTGCGTTTAATTCTACTGATTAATGGAATAACCATCAAGTTAGTAAAAACAATTATAAAACTTACAAATCGTATCAATCGTAGTATTAGCAATGCGAATACCCCTGGAGTGAAAGGATAAATTACGAATGTTCGAATGATTTTCTTAAATTAAGCTAGGGCTTTTAATATCAAAACCAGTAACAATTACTGATCATTGTGCGTAATATTCTACTGATTAAACAAATCCCACTCGTTTCAAATTGAAGAGTAAACATGAATAGAAATGAACAAAAACAGGTTGCATATGCAGTATTAGGAAGGACGACTCTCCTGTCGTAAGACGGTACGTTGGGAATGCTCGTTTGATTCAAAGTTTAGTTGTTATATTAAAAAAAACCTATTCAACTCGAAACCAAAACAAGTACTGAACATTGTACGTTTAATTCTACTGATTAATGGAATAACCGTTAAGTTAGTAAAAACAATTATAAAACTTGCGAAAATACGCTGCTAATTGTAGTATTAGCGATGCCAATACCCTTGTAGTGAAAGGATAAATTACCAATGTTCGAATGATTTTCTTAAATTAAGCTAGGACTTTTAATATCAAAACCAGTAACAATTACTGATCATTGTGCGTAATATTCTACTGATTAAACAAATCCCACTCGTTTCAAATTGAAGAGTAAACATAAATAGAAATGAACAAAAACATTACTGAATGAAATGAAGGCATGTGCAATATTAGGAAGGACGACTCTCCTGTCGTAAGACGGTATGTTGGAAATGCTCGTTTGATTCAAAGTTTAGCTGTTATATTAAAAGAAAACTATTCAACTCGAAACAAAAACAAGTATTGAACATTGTGCGTTTAATTCTACTGATTAATGGAATAACCGTCAAGTTAGTAAAAACAATGATAAAACTTACAAAAATACGCTGCTTATTGTTGTATTAGCAATGCCAATACCCTTGAAGTGAAAGGATAAATTACCAATGTTCGAATGATTTTCTTTAATTAAGCTAGGACTTTTAATATCAAAACCAGTAACAATTACTGATCATTTTGCGTAATATTCTACTGATAAATTAATCCCACTCGTTTCAAACTGAAGAGTAAACATAAATAGAAATGAACAAAAACAGTTGCATATGCAGTATTAGGAAGGACGACTCTCCTGTCGTAAGACGGTACGTTAGGAATGCTCGTTTGATTCAAAGTTTAGCTGTTATATTAAAAGAAAACTATTCAACTAGAAATAAAAACAAGTACTGAAAATTGTGCGATTAATTCTACTGATTTATGGAATAACCGTCAAGTTAGTAAAAACAATTATAAAACTTACAAAAATCGCTGCCAATCGTAGTATTAGCAATGCCAATACCCCTGTAGTGAAGGGATAAATTACGAATGTTCGAATGATTTTCTTAAATTAAGCTAGGACTTTTAATATCAAAACCAGTTAAAATTACTGATCATTGTGCGTAATATTCTACTGATTAAACAAATCCAACTCGTTTCAAATTGAAGAGTAATCATAAATAGAAATGAACAAAAACAGGTTGCATATGCAGTATTAGGAAGGACGACTCTCCTGTCGTAAGACGGTATGTTGGAAATGCTCGTTTGATTCAAAGTTTAGCTGTTATATTAAAAGAAAACTATTCAACTCGAAACAAAAACAAATACTGAACATTGTGCGTTTAATTCTACTGATTAATGGAATAACCGTCAAGTTAGTAAAAACAATTATAAAACTTACGAAAATACGCTGCTCATTGTTGTATTAGCAATGCGAATACCCTTGTAGTGAAAGGATAAATTTCCAATGTTCGAATGATTTTCTCAAATTAAGCTAGGACTTTTAATATCAAAACCAGTAACAATTACTGATCATTTTGCGTGATATTCTACTGAATAAACAAATCCCACTCGTTTCAAATTGAAGAAAAAACATAAATAGAAATGAACAAAAACAGGTTGCATATGCAGTATTAGGAAGGACGACTCTCCTGTCGTAAGACGGTACGTTGGGAATGCTCGTTTGATTCAAAGTTTAGCTTTTATATTAAAAGAAAACTATTCAACTCGAAACAAAAACAAGTACTGAACATTGTGCGTTTAATTCTACTGATTAATGGAATAACCATCAAGTTAGTAAAAACAACTATAAAACATACAAATCGTACCAATCGTAGTATTAGCAATGCGAATACCCCTGGAGTGAAAGGATAAATTACGAATGTTCGAATGATTTTCTTAAATTAAGCAAAGACTTTTAATATCAAAACCAGTAACAATTACTGATCATTGTGCGTAATATTCTACTGATAAAAAAATCTAACTCGTTTCAAATTGAAGAGTAAACATAAATAGAAATGAGCAAAAACAGGTTGCATATGCAGAATTAGGAAGGACGACTCTCCTGTCGTAAGACGGTACGTTGGGAATGCTCGTTTGATTCAAAGTTTAGCTGTTATATTAAAATAAAACTATTCAACTCGAAACAAAAACAAGTACTGAACATTGTGTGTTTAATTCTACTGATTAATGGAATAACCGTCAAGTTAGTAAAAACAATTATAAAACTTACGAAAATACGCTGCTAATTGTAGTATTAGCAATGCCAATACCCCTGTAGTGAAAGGATAAATAACCAATGTTCGAATGATTTTCTTAAATTAAGCTAGGGCTTTTAATATCAAAACCAGTAACAATTTCTGATCATTGTGCGTAATATTCTACTGATTAAACAAATCCCACTCGTTTCAAATTGAAGAGTAAACATAAATAGAAATTAAAAAAAAAACAGGTTGCATATGCAGTATTAGGAAGGACGACTCTCCTGTCGTAAGACGGTACGTTGGGAATGCTTGTTTGATTCAAAGTTTAGTTGTTATATTAAAAAAAACCTATTCAACTCGAAACCAAAACAAGTAGTGAACATTGTACGTTTAATTCTACTGATTAATGGAATAACCGTTAAGTTAGTAAAAACAATTATAAAACTTGCGAAAATACGCTGCTAATTGTAGTATTAGCAATGCCAATACCCTTGTAGTGAAAGGATAAATTACCAATGTTCGAATGATTTTCTTAAATTAAGCTAGGACTTTTAATATCAAAACCAGTAACAATTACTGATCATTGTGCGTAATATTCTACTGATTAAACAAATCCCACTCGTTTCAAATTGAAACTAAACATGAATAGAAATGAACAAAAACATTACTGAATGAAATGAAGGCATGTGCAATATTAGGAAGGACGACTCTCCTGTCGTAAGACGGTATGTTGGAAATGCTCGTTTGATTCAAAGTTTAGCTGTTATATTAAAAGAAAACTATTCAACTCGAAACAAAAACAAGTATTGAACATTGTGCGTTTAATTCTACTGATTAATGGAATAACCGTCAAGTTAGTAAAAACAATGATAAAACTTACAAAAATACGCTGCTTATTGTTGTATTAGCAATGCCAATACCCTTGAAGTGAAAGGATAAATTACCAATGTTCGAATGATTTTCTTAATTAAGCTAGGACTTTTAATATCAAAACCAGTAACAATTACTGATCATTTTGCGTAATATTCTACTGATAAATTAATCCCACTCGTTTCAAACTGAAGAGTAAACATAAATAGAAATGAACAAAAACAGTTGCATATGCAGTATTAGGAAGGACGACTCTCCTGTCGTAAGACGGTACGTTAGGAATGCTCGTTTGATTCAAAGTTTAGCTGTTATATTAAAAGAAAACTATTCAACTAGAAATAAAAACAAGTACTGAAAATTGTGCGATTAATTCTACTGATTTATGGAATAACCGTCAAGTTAGTAAAAACAATTATAAAACTTACAAAAATCGCTGCCAATCGTAGTATTAGCAATGCCAATACCCCTGTAGTGAAAGGATAAATTACGAATGTTCGAATGATTTTCTTAAATTAAGCTAGGACTTTTAATATCAAAACCAGTTAAAATTACTGATCATTGTGCGTAATATTCTACTGATTAAACAAATCCAACTCGTTTCAAATTGAAGAGTAATCATAAATAGAAATGAACAAAAACAGGTTGCATATGCAGTATTAGGAAGGACGACTCTCCTGTCGTAAGACGGTACGTTGGGAATGCTCGTTTGATTCAAAGTTTAGCTTTTATATTAAAAGAAAACTATTCAACTCGAAACAAAAACAAGTACTGAACATTGTGCGTTTAATTCTACTGATTAATGGAATAACCATCAAGTTAGTAAAAACAACTATAAAACATACAAATCGTACCAATCGTAGTATTAGCAATGCGAATACCCCTGGAGTGAAAGGATAAATTACCAATGTTCGAATGATTTTCTTAAATTAAGCAAAGACTTTTAATATCAAAACCAGTAACAATTACTGATCATTGTGCGTAATATTCTACTGATAAAAAAATCTAACTCGTTTCAAATTGAAGAGTAAACATAAATAGAAATGAGCAAAAACAGGTTGCATATGCAGAATTAGGAAGGACGACTCTCCTGTCGTAAGACGGTACGTTGGGAATGCTCGTTTGATTCAAAGTTTAGCTGTTATATTAAAATAAAATGATTCAACTAGAAACAAAAAAAAGTACTGAACATTGTGCGTTTAATTCTACTGATTAATGGAATAACCATCAAGTTAGTAAAAACAATTATAAAACTTACGAAAATACGCTGCTAATTGTAGTATTAGCACAGTGAAAGGATAAATTACGAATTTTCGAATGATTTTCTTAAATTAAGCTAGGACTTTTAATATCAAAACCAGTAACAATTAGTGATCATTTTGCGTAATATTCTACTGATAAATTAATCCCACTCGTTTAAAATTGAAGAGTAAACATAAATAGAAATGAACAAAAACAGGTTGCATATGCCGTATTAGGAAGGACGACTCTCCTTTCGTAAGACGGTACGTTGGGAATGCTCGTTTGATTCAAAGTTTAGCTGTTATATTAAAAGAAAACTATTCAACTAGAAACAAAAACCATTGCTGATCATTGTGCGTTTAATTCTACTGATTAATGGAATAACCGTCAAGTTAGTAAAAACAAATATAAAACTTACGAAAATACGCTGCTAATTGTAGTATAAGCACAGTGAAAGGATAAATTACCAATGTTCGAATGATTTTCTTAAATTAAGCTAGGACTTTTAATATCAAAACCAGTAACAATTACTGAACCTTTTGCGTAATATTCTACTGATAAATTATTCCCACTCGTTTCAAACTGAAGAGTAAACATAAATAGAAATGAACAAAAAAAGGTTGCATATGCAGTACTAGGAAGGACGACTCTCCTGTCGTAAGACGGTACGTTGGGAATGCTTGTTTGATTCAAATTTTAGTTGTTATATTAAAAGAAACCTTTTCAACTCGAAACAAAAACAAGTACTGAACATTGTGCGTTTAATTCTACTGATTAATGGAATAACCGTTAAGTTAGTAAAAACAATTATAAAACTTACGAAAATACGCTGCTAATTGTAGTATTAGCAATGCCAATACCCCTGTAGTGAAAGGATAAATTACCAATGTTCGAATGATTTTCTTAAATTAAGCTAGGGCTTTTAATATCAAAACCAGTAACAATTTCTGATCATTGTGCGTAATATTCTACTGATTTAACAAATCCCACTCGTTTCAAATTGAAGAGAAAACATAAATAGAAATGAACAAAAACAGGTTGCATATGCAGAATTTGGAAGGACGATTCTCCTGTCGTAAGACGGTACGTTGGGAATGCTTGTTTGATTCAAAGTTTAGCTGTTATATTAAAAGAAACCTATTCAACTCGAAACAAAAACAAGTACTGAACATTGTGCGTTTAATTCTACTGATTAATGGAATAACCGTCAGGTTAGTAAAAACAATTATAAAACTTACAAATCGTACCATCGTAGTATTAGCAATGCGAATACCCTGAGTGAAAAGATAAATTACGAATGTTCGAATGATTTTCTTAAATTAAGCTAAGACTTTTAATATCAAAACCAGTAACAATTACTGATCATTTTGCGTAATATTCTACTGATAAATTAATCCCACTCGTTTCACACTGAAGAGTAAACATAAATAGAAATGAACAAAAACACGTTGCATATGCAGTATTAGGAAGGACGACTCTCCTGTCGTAAGACGGTACGTTGGGAATGCTCGTTTGATTCAAAGTTTAGCTGTTATATTAAAAGAAAACTATTCAACTAGAAAGAAAAACAAGTACTGAACATTGTGCGTTTAATTCTACTGATTTATGGAAATCGTCAAGTTAGTAAAAACAATTATAAAACTGACAAAAATCGCTGCCAATCGTAGTATTAGCAATGCCAATACCCCTGTATTGAAAGGATAAATTACGAATGTTCGAATGATTTTCTTAAATTAAGCTAGGACTTTTAACATCAAAACCAGTAACAATCACTGATCATTGTGCGTAATATTCTACTGATTAAAAAAATCTCACTCGTTTCAAATTGAAGAGTAAACATAAATAGAAATGAACAAACACACGTTGCATATGCAGTATTAGGAAGGACGACTCGCCTGTCGTAAAACGGTACGTTGAGAATGCTCGTTTGATTCAAAGTTTAGCTTTTATATTAAAAGAAAAGTATTCAACTAGAAACAAAAACAAGTACTGAACATTGTGCGTTTGATTCTACTGATTAATGGAATAACCGTCAAGTTAGTAAAAACAATTATAAAACTTACGAAAATACGCTGCTAATTGTAGTATTAGCAATGCCAATACCCCTGTAGTGAAAGGATAAATTACCAATGTTCGAATGATTTTCTTAAATTAAGCTAGGACTTTTAATATCAAAACCAGTAACAATTACTGATCATTTTGCGTAATATTCTACTGATTAAACAAATCCAACTCGTTTCAAATTGAAGAGTAAACATAAATAGAAATGAACAAAAACAGGTTGCATATGCAGTATTAGGAAGGACGACTGTCCTGTCGTAATACGTGGGAATGCTCGTATGATTCAAAGTTTAGCTTTAATATTAAAAGAAAACTATTCAACTAGAAACAAAAACAAGTACTGAACATTGTGCGTTTAATTCTACTGATTAATGGAATAACCGTTAAGTTAGTAAAAACAATTATAAAACTTACGAAAATACGCTGCTAATTGTAGTATTAGCAATGCCAATACCCCTGTAGTGAAAGGATAAATTACCAATGTTCGAATGATTTTCTTAAATTAAGCTAGGGCTTTTAATATCAAAACCAGTAACAATTTCTGATCATTGTGCGTAATATTCTACTGATTTAACAAATCCCACTCGTTTCAAATTGAAGAGAAAACATAAATAGAAATGAACAAAAACAGGTTGCATATGCAGAATTAGGAAGGACGATTCTCCTGTCGTAAGACGGTACGTTGGGAATGCTTGTTTGATTCAAAGTTTAGCTGTTATATTAAAAGAAACCTATTCAACTCGAAACAAAAACAAGTACTGAACATTGTGCGTTTAATTCTACTGATTAATGGAATAACCGTCAGGTTAGTAAAAACAATTATAAAACTTACAAATCGTACCAATCGTAGTATTAGCAATGCGAATACCCCTGGAGTGAAAAGATAAATTACGAATGTTCGAATGATTTTCTTAAATTAAGCTAAGACTTTTAATATCAAAACCAGTAACAATTACTGATCATTTTGCGTAATATTCTACTGATAAATTAATCCCACTCGTTTCAAACTGAAGAGTAAACATAAATAGAAATGAACAAAAACACGTTGCATATGCAGTATTAGGAAGGACGACTCTCCTGTCGTAAGACGGTACGTTGGGAATGCTCGTTTGATTCAA
>WJBH02000172.1:0-47872 GCA_013167095.2 Daphnia sinensis | reverse complement strand
AATATTCTACTGATGTAATTAATCCCACTCGTTTCAAATTGAAGAGTAAACATAAATAGAAATGAACAAAAAAAGGTTACATATGCAGTATTACGGAGGACGACTCTCCTGTCGTAAGACGGTACGTTGGGAATGCACGTTTGATTCAAAAATTAGCTGTTATATAAAAGAAAACTATTCAACTAGAAACAAAAACAAGTACTGAACATTGTGCGTTTAATTCTACTGATTAATGAAATAACCGTCAAGTTAGTAAAAAGAATTATAAAACTTACAAAAATACGCTGCCAGTTGTAGTTTTAGCAATGCCAATATCCCTGTAGTGAAAGGATAAATTACGAATGTTCGTATGATTTTCTTAAATTTACCTAGGACTTTTAATATCAAAACCAGTAACAATTACTGATCATTGTGCGTAATATTCTACTGATTAAATTAATCCCACTTGTTTAAAATTGAAGAGTAAACATAAATAGAAATGAACAAAAACAGTTTGCATATGCAGTATTACGAAGGACGACTCTCCTGTCGTAAGACGGTTCGTTGGGAATGCTCATTTGATTCAAAGTTTAGCTGTTATATTAAAAGAAAACTATTCAAATAGAAACAAAAACAAGTACTGAACATTGTGCTCTTAATTCTACTGGTTAATGGAATAACCGTCAAGTTAGTAAAAAGAATTATAAAACTTACAAAAATACGCTGCCAATTGTAGTTTTAGCAATGCCAATACCCCTGTAGTGAAAGGATAAATTACGAATGTTTCAATGATTGTCTTAAATTAAGCTAGGACTTTTAATATCAAAACCAGTAACAATTACTGATCATTGTACGTAATATTGTAAGGATCCGCCGACCTAATTGAAACGGTAAAATTTAACATGTTGCTTTTATTACCCGTATCTTCTAGTCGTTGCCCCGTTTTTACCCCAAGCTCGTTGCCCCGAATGACACACTTTCTACTTTTATGACTCTAACGGTAAAGCAAACTGTCTTCCGCCTGACCTTATATTTTTTATGATACGCCTGAACTCATTTGACCTTATCCGACTCTCTGTTGTGCGGTATAAAAGACCGGACAAACTTCACAAGTGGAGAGGTAGTAAGTGAGGAGTCGCAGTCGGAGTCGCAGCAAGAGACCAGTCGCAGTCTGTCAGCGGATCGGTCGAGTTGAGATCAGTCTGTTCCCGATCCCTCCCTTAGCCTTTCCCTTTTTTTGCCGCTGTGTTTTTGTAACATCCTTGGTGTCAAAATTTAAATAAACATCTTGCATCGAAATTATTGCAATATTCTACTGATGTAATTAATCCCACTCGTTTCAAATTGAAGAGTAAACATAAATAGAAATGAACAAAAACAGTTTGCATATGCAGTATTACGAAAGACGATTCGCCTGTCGTAAGACGGTACGTTGAGAATGCTCATTTGATTCAAAGTTTAGCTGCTATATTAAAAGAAAACTATTCAACTAGAAACAAAAACAAGTACTGAACATTGTGCGTTTAATTCTACTGATTAATGGAATAACCGTCAAGTAGTAAAAAGAATTATAAAACCTACAAAAATATGCTGCAAATTGTAGTATTAGCAATGCCAATACCCCTGTAGTGAAAGGATAAATTACGAATGTTCGTATGATTTTCTTAAATTTACCTAGGACTTTTAATATCAAAACCAGTAACAATTACTGATCATTGTGCGTAATATTCTACTGATTAAATTAATGCCACTTGTTTAAAATTGAAGAGTTAACATAAATAGAAATGGACAAAAACAGTTTGCATAGGCAGTATTAGGAAAGACGATTCGCCTGTCGTAAGACGGTACGTTGGGAATGCTCATTTGATTCAAAGTTTAGCTATTATATTAAAAGAAAACTATTCAACTAGAAACCAAAACTAGGACTTTTAATATCAAAACCAGTAACAATTACTGATCATTGTGCGTAATATTCTACTGATTAAATTAATCCCACTTGTTTCAAATTGAAGAGTAAACATAAATAGAAATGAACAAAAAAAGGTTTTATATGCAGTATTACGAAGGACGATTCTCCTGTCGTAAGACGGTACGTTGGGAATGCACGTTTGATTCAAAGTTAAGCTATTATATTAAAAAAAAACTATTCAACTAGAAACCAAAACAAGTACTGAACATTGTGCGTTTAATTCTACTGATTAATGGAATAGCCGTCAAGTTAGTAAAAAGAATTACAAAACTTACAAAAATATGCTGGCAATTGTAGTATTAGCAATGCCAATACCCCTGTAGTGAAAGGATAAATTACGAATGTTCGAATGATTTTCTTAAATTAACCTAGGACTTTTAATATCAAAACCAGTAACAATTACTGATCATTGTGCGTAATATTCAACTGATTAAATTAATCCCACTTGTTTCAAATTGAAGAGTAAACATAAATAGAAATGAACAAAAACAGTTTGCATATGCAGTATTAGGAAAGACGATTCGCCTGTCGTAAGACGGTACGTTGGGAATGCTCATTTGATTCAAAGTTTAGCTGTTATATTAAAAGAAAACTATTCAACTAGAAACAAAAACAAGTACTGAACATTGTGCGTTTAAATCTACTGATTAATAGAATAACCGTCAAGTTAGTAAAAAGAATTAAAAAACTTACAAAAACACGCTGCCAATTGTAGTTTTAGCGATGCCAATACCCCTGTAGTGAAAGGAAAAATTACGAAAGTTCGAATAATTTTTTTAAATTAAGCTAGGACTTTTAATATCAAAACCAGTAACAATTAATGATCATTGTGCGTAATATTCCACTGATTAAATTAATCCCATTTGTTTCAAATTGAAGAGTAAACATAAATAGAAATGAACAAAAACAGGTTGCATATGCAGTATTACGAAGGACGACTCTCCTGTCGTAAGACAGTACGTTGGGAATGCACGTTTGATTCAAAGTTTAGCTGTTATATTAAAAGAAAACTATTCAACTAGAAACAAAAACAAGTACTGAACATTGTGCGTTCAATTCTACTGATTAATGGAATAACCGTCAAGTTAGTAAAAAGAATGATAAAACTTACAAAAATATGCTGCAAATTGTAGTATTAGCAATGCCAATACCCTTGTAGTGAAAGGATAAATTACGAATGTTCGTATGATTTTCTTAAATTTACCTAGGACTTTTAATATCAAAACCAGTAACAATAATGATCATTGTACGTAATATTCCACAGATGAAGTACTAAGTAGTACTTAATTTAGTACTAATTTTACTTAGTTAGTTTAGTACTAATCCCACTTGTTTCAAATTAAAGAGTAAACATAAATAGAAATAAACAAAAACAGTTTGCATATGCAGTATTAGGAAAGACGATTCGCCTGTCGTAAGACGGTACGTTGGGAATGCTCATTTGATTCAAAGTTTAGCTGTTATATTAAAAGAAAACTATTCAACTAGAAACAAAAACAAGTACTGAACATTGTGCGTTTAATTCTACTGATTAATAGAATAACCGTCAAGTAGTAAAAAGAATTATAAAACTTACAAACATATGCTGCAAATTGTAGTATTAGCAATGCCAATACCCTTGTAGTGAAAGGATTAATTATGAATGTTCGAATGATTTTCTTAAATTAACCTAGGACTTTTAATATCAAAACCAGTAACAATTACTGATCATTGTGCGTAATATTCTACTGATTAAATTAATCCCACTTGTTTTAAATTGAAGAGTAAACATAAATAGAAATGAACAAAAACAGTTTGCATATGCAGTATTAGGAAAGACGATTCGCCTGTCGTAAGACGGTACGTTGGGAATGCTCATTTGATTCAAAGTTTAGCTGTTATATTAAAAGAAAACTATTCAACTAGAAACAAAAACAAGTACTGAATATTGTGCGTTTAATTCTACTGATTAATGGAATAACCGTCAAGTTAGTAAAAAGAATTATAAAACTTACAAAAATACGCTGCCAATTGTAGTTTTAGCAATGCCAATACTCCTGTAATGAAAGGATAAATTACGAATGTTCGTATGATTTTCTTAAATTTACCTAGGACTTTTAATATCAAAACCAGTAACAATTACTGATCATTGTGCGTAATATTCTACTGATTAAATTAACCCCACTTGTTTCAAATTGAAGAGTAAACATAAATAGGAATGAACAAAAACAGTTTTCATATGCAGTATTAGGAAAGACGATTCGCCTGTTGTAAGACGGTACGTTGGGAATGCTCATTTGATTCAAAGTTTAGCTATTATATTAAAAGAAAACTATTCAACTAGAAACCAAAACAAGTACTGAAGATTGTGCGTTTAATTCTACTGATTAATGGAATAACCGTCAAGTTAGTAAAAAGAATTATAAAACTTACAAAAATTTGCTGCAAATTGTAGTATTAGCAATGCCAATACCCCTGTAGTTAAAGGATAAATTACGAATGTTCGAATGATTTTCTTAAATTAATCTAGGACTTTTAATATCAAAACCAATAACAATTACTGATCATTGTGCGTAATATTCTACTGATTAAATTAATCCCACTTGTTTCAAATTGAAGAGTAAACATAAATAGAAATGAACAAAAACAGGTTGCATATGCAGTATAACGAAGGACGACTCTCCTGTAGTAAGACGGTACATTGGGAATGCACGTTTGATTCAAAGTTTAGGTGTTATATTAAAAGAAAACTATTCAACTAGAAACAAACACAAGTACTGAATATTGTGCGTTTAATTCTACTGATTAATGGAATAACCGTCAAGTTAGTAAAAAGAATTACAAAACTTACAAAAATACGCTGCCAATTGTAGTATTAGCAATGCCAATACCCCTGTAGTGAAAGGATAAATTACGAATGTTCGAATGATTTTCTTAAATTTACCTAGGACTTTTAATATCAAAACCAGTAACAATTAATGATCATTGTGCGTAATATTCCACTGATTAAATTAATCCCATTTGTTTCAAATTGAAGAGTAAACATAAATAGAAATGAACAAAAACAGGTTGCATATGCAGTATTACGAAGGACGACTCTCCTGTCGTAAGACGGTACGTTGGGAATGCACGTTTAATTCAAAGTTTAGCTGTTATATTAAAAGAAAACTATTCAACTAGAAACAAAAACAAGTACTGAACATTGTGCGTTTAATTCTACTGATTAATGAAATAACCGTCAAGTTAGTAAAAAGAATTATAAAACTTACAAAAATATGCTGCAAATTGTAGTATTAGCAATGTCAATACCCTTGTAGTGAAAGGATAAATTACGAATGTTCGTATGATTTTCTTAAATTTACCTAGGACTTTTAATATCAAAACGAGTAACAATTAATGGTCATTGTGCGTAGTATTCCACAGATTAAGTACTACGTAGTACTTAATTTAGTACTTATTTTACTTAGTTAGTTAGTACTAATCCCACTTGTTTAAAATTGAAGAGTAAACATAAATAGAAATGTACAAAAACAGTTTGCATAGGCAGTATTAGGAAAGAGGATTCGCCTGTCGTAAGACGGTACGTTGGGAATTCTCATTTGATTCAAAGTTTAGCTATTATATTAAAAGAAAACTATTCAACTAGAAACCAAAACAAGTACTGAACATTGTGCGTTTAATTCTACTGATTAATGGAATAACCGTCAAGTTAGTAAAAAGAATTATAAAACTTACAAAAATATGCTGCAAATTGTAGTATTAGCAATGCCAATACCCCTGTAGTGAAAGGATAAATTACGAATATTCGTATGATTTTCTTATATTTACCTAGGACTTTTAATATCAAAACCAGTAACAATTAATGATCATTGTGCGTAATATTCCACTGATTAAATTAATCCCATTTGTTTCAAATTGAAGAGTAAACATAAATAGAAATGAACAAAAACAGGTTGCATATGCAGTATTACGAAGGACGACTCTCCTGTCGTAAGACAGTACGTTGGGAATGCACGTTGGATTCAAAGTTTAGCTGTTATATTAAAAGAAAACTATTCAACTAGAGATAAAAACAAGTACTGAACATTGTGCGTTTAATTCTACTGATTAATGGAATAACCGTCAAGTTAGTAAAAAGAATTATAAAACTTACAAAAACACGCTGCCAATTGTAGTTTTAGCAATGCCAATACCCCTGTAGTGAATGGATAAATTACGAATGTTCGTATGATTTTCTTAAATTTACCTAGGACTTTTAATATCAAAATCAGTAACAATTACTGATCATAGTGCGTAATATTCTACTGATTAAATGAATCCCACTTGTTTCAAATTGAAGAGTAAACATAAATAGAAATGAACAAAAAAGGGTAGCATATGCAGTATTACGAAGGACGACTCTCCTGTCGTAAGACGGTACGTTGGGAATGCACGTTTGGTTCAAAATTTAGCTGTTATAATCAAAGAAAACTATTCAACTAGAAACAAAAACAAGTACTGAACATTGTGCGTTTAATTCTACTGATGAATGGAATAACCGTCAAGTTAGTAAACAGAATTATAAAACTTACAAAAATATGCTGCAATTTGTAGTATTAGCAATGCCAATACCCCTGTAGTGAAAGGATAAATTACGAAAGTTCGAATAATTTTCTTAAATTAAGCTAGGACTTTTAATATCAAAACCAGTAACAATTACTGATCATTGTGCGTAATATTCTACTGATTTAATTAATCCCACTTGTTTCAAATTGAAGAGTAAACATAAATAGAAATGAACAAAAACTGTTTGCATATGCAGTATTAGGAAAGACGATTCGCCTGTCGTAAGACGGTACGTTGGGAATGCACGTTTGATTCAAAGTTTAGCTGTTTTAATAAAAGAAAACTATTCAACTAGAAAAAAAAATACTGAACATTGTGCGTTTAATTCTACTGATGAATGGAATAACCGTCAAGTTAGTAAGAAGAGTTATAAAACTTACAAAAATACGCTGCCAATTGTAGTATTAGCAATGCCAATACCCCTGTAGTGAAAGGATAAATTCCGAATGATCGAATGATTTTCTTAAATTAACCTAGGACTTTTAATATCAAAACCAGTAACAATTACTGATCATAGTGCGTAATATTCTACTGATTAAATGAATCCCACTTGTTTCAAATTGAAGAGTAAACATAAATAGAAATGAACAAAAATTGTTTGCATATGCAGTATTAGGAAAGACGATTCGCCTGTCGTAAGACGGTATGTTGGGAATGCTCATTCGATTCTAAGTTAAGCAGCATATTAAAAGAAAACTATTCAACTAGAAAAAAAAACTGAACATTGTGCGTTTAATTCTACTGATTAATGGAATAACCGTCAAGTTAGTAAAAAGAATTATAAAACTTACAAAAATACGATGCCAATTGTGGTATTAGCAATGCCAATACCCCTGTAGTGAAAGGATAAATTACGAATGTTCGAATGATTTTCTTAAATTAAGCTAGGACTTTTAATATCAAAATCAGTAACAATTACTGATCATTGAACGTAATATTCTACTGATTACATTAATCCCACTCGTTTCCAATTGAAGGGTAAACATAAATAGAAAAGAACAAAAACATGTTGCATATGCAGTATTAGGAAGGACGACTCTCATTTCGTAAGACGGTACGTTTGGATTGCTCGTTTGATTCAAAGTTTAGCTGTTATAATAAAAGAAAACTATTCAATTAGAAAAAAAAAAAGTACTGAACATTGTGCGTTTAATTCTACTGATTAATGAAATAACCGTCAAGTTAGTAAAAAGAATTATAAAACTTACAAAAATACGATGCCAATAGTGGTATTAGCAATGCCAATACCCCTGTAGTGAAAGGATCAATTACGAATGTTCGAATGATTTTCTTAAATTAAACTAGGACTTTTAATATCAAAACCAGTAAGAATTACTGATCATTGTGCGTAATATTCTACTGATTAAATTAATCCCACTTGTTTCAAATTGAAGAGTAAACATAAATAGAAATGAACAAAACCAGGTTGCATATGCAGTATTAGGAAGGACGACTCTCCTGTCGTAAGACGGTACGTTGGGAATGCACGTTTGATTCAAAGTTTAGCTGTTATAATAAAACGAAACTATTCAACTAGAAAAAAAAACAAGTACTGAACATTGTGCGTTTAATGCTACTGAATTATGAAATAACCGTCAAGTTAGTAAAAACAATTATAAAAATTACAAAAATTCGCTGCCAATTGTAGTATTAGCAATGCCAATACCCCTGTAGTGAAAGGATAAATTAAGAATGTTCGAATGATTTTCTTAAATTAAGCTAGGACTTTTAATATCAAAACCAGTAACAATTACTGATCATTGTGCGTAATATTCTACTGATCAAATTAATCCCACTTGTTTAAAATTGAAGAGTAAACATAAATAGAAATGAACAAAAACAGTTTGCATATGCAGTATTAGGAAAGACGATTCGCCTATCGTAAGACGGTACGTTGGGAATGCTCATTTGATTCAAAATTTAGCTGTTATATTAAAAGAAAACTATTCAACTAGAAACAAAAACAAGTACTGAACATTGTGCGTTTAATTCTATTGATTAATGGAATAACCGTCAAGTTAGTAAAAAGAATTATAAAACTTACAAAAATACGCTGCCAGTTGTAGTATTAGCAATGCCATACCCCTGTAGAGAAAAGTTAAATTACGAGTGTTCGAATGATTTTCTTAAATTAAGCTAGGGCTTTTAATATCAAAACCAGTAACAATTACTGATCATTGTGCGTAATATTCTACTGATTTAATTAATCCCACTCGTTTCAAATTTAAGGGTAAACATAAATAGAAAAGAACAAAAACATGTTGCATATGCAGTATTAGGAAGGACGACTCTCATTTCGTAAGACGGTGCGTTGGGAATGCTCGTTTGATTCAAAGTTTAGCTGTTATATTAAAAGAAAACTATTCAACTAGAAACAAAAATGTGATGACGTCACTCGTGCCGAAATAAATAGACGTCGAGATGATGAATCAAATGTATTGGAATAGTGAAGTATTGGACTGTCGTCAGTTGTGGTGTGTCGTGGTTGACTGTCAGTTGTAGACTCTACTGGGGGGTGGGGGAGGTTGGGAGGCTGTCAAGTAGCCGACGGGCAATGCGTTGTTGCACTGTCGCATAAAGTCATCACACGTCCTCCTTTTTTGAGTTAAAGAGGATACTTTCACTACATGATTTAAACTACACAATCGATTGATTTAACCAGGGTACGTTTACATTGAATAAGACAGTTGCACACAAATAATCAATCAGAATAACGTGCTGGACGTTCTTTCTTGCGTGTTGACCGTCTTGGTGCAAGGTTGGTGTAAACTTTTGCCTTTCCTCGCGTCCGACGGGTCGTTGCATTCGGCTGATTTAATCCGGATGGATTTCTTTCCTGAGGAGGCGGATTATTAGGGGCCGGCTAAATGGATGGCTCCGTAGTCGAATTTCCTGGCATGACGGGCACTCGTTTACGTAGCATTCGGCGATTTCGGCGGAAGAGACGACCGGCTGGTGTCTTAACGATATAATCACGATTTGGGCCGATTTCTGAGTTGCCCAACATTTGGAGATTGGGTGTTGAACAATTACGTGATCTCCTATGCTGAATGGTTGAAGTGCATGAGCTGTACGGTTGTAGTGCTCAATCTGGATATCCTTTGCTCTTCTTGCTCGTTTTTTGAGAATGTAAGCTTTCTGCTGCCATTCAGGTGCGAATGATCGGCGGTGTGCTGGTAAAGCGTCACATAATGGTCTGTTAAAAACCATTTGCGCCGGTGAAGCTGCACCTGAGCGAAGAGCGTTCCTGAAAAGAAGTAACGATTTTGCGAATTGGTTAGCGTCGAAGGAACCTTTTCTCCATGATCCAGCGATGAGCTTTTTCATGCTGCTGATTGCTGCTTCGGCGAATCCATTTGATTGTGGGTAATGAGGGGAAGAATTTCCGATTGAAATGCCCCAGTCTCTTGCAAAATCTTTAAACTCGACGGCATTGAATTGGGGCCCGTTATCACTCCAGAATTTGACAGGGGTTCCTGTTCCCCGAATGAAAAAATCGTGAACTGCGTCGACGACGCGACGGGCTGTTGTATTTTTATTCGGGAAGGGAATGACGTCTAACCAACCGCTGTATTGGTTGGCGATGATAAGGATATCGCGTCCGTTGATTGTAGCTATGTCCAAATGTAGCTGTTCAAACAGTCGTGTTGCTGCTTCATGTTGAACAAGCGGCTCACGGGGAAGCGATGGAAGTTTTTCGGTACATGATTGGTATGTCTTAGCGGCGTTCATGATGTCATTGTCCATTCCAGGCCAATACAACGATAATCTCGCCCGCTGTCTCAGCTTCGTGGCACCTTGGTGCATGTTGATTAAATCTTGGAGTAACGTTTTACGGCATTCGGCTGGAATCACAACTCTGGCCCCTGCTACGATCATCCCGTCCGTTTCATCTATCGCCAATTGGGACCTCATACTCCAAAATGGACGTAATGAGAGAGATAAATTGCATTTATCATTTGGGAAACCGTTGATGATAGTTTCCCTCAGCTCGATCATCTGTTTATCCTTTTTGGCAGCTATTTTAATGCGTTCAAGCACAGGGTCCAGTACTGATGAATCGGACCCACTGATGGCGTTGATGAGAGCCAGAGTGGCGGAGAAAAAATTTGCTCCTTCAGCTAATTCGTCTTTTTTGGGTGCAACATCAATCGGCGCTTTGGATAACGCGTCGGCGTCGATGTTTTCTTTTCCAGGTACCCACCGGGCTTTAAACTGGTAACGCTGCATCTTGCGACGGAGACGTAGAATACGTGGATTGTCGAGTTTGTCGAGGCTGTGATCATTCAGGATCGGAACTAGCGGTTTGTGATCCGTAATGAGTTCAAACGTTGGAAGACCTTCGATAAACTGGCGACATTTTTGCATCGCCCACACTGCTCCTAGACATTCCTAGACATTCTAATTCTATCATCGCATAACGCGATTCTGCTTCAGATAAATACCTGGAGCCTGCTTGAACCATTCGCCAGCTCCCATCGGCATCCCTTTGCTTCAAAATAAATCCCAGACCGTGTAGGCGTGATCCGTCGACGTGTAGTGCTGTCGGTCGTTTCTGGTCGTAAAAGGCCAGGTCATGTGTTTCCGATAGAGCTTTTCTTGCTTTGAGGAACGCGTCTTCATGCGTTATCGTCCACTCCCACATCAGGCCTTTTTTCAGAAGGGGTGAAAGCGGTTTCAGCAACTCAGCAACCTTGGTAGAAAAATTGCCAACCTGTTGACATAAGCAATGAAATGCTCTTACGTCTGTGATGTTTTTTGGCTGCGGGAACTCGCGGATTGCTTTTATTAAATCCGGATTGGGCTGGAAACCATGGGAGCTCACAATGTAGCCCCCAAATCTCGCTGTTGGTTGCGCAAATACTATTTTGCCAACGTTGATTGCGATGTTGTGGTCGGCCGCTCGTTGAAAAAGACGACGCACCAGCTTCACATGTTCTTCATACGTTGCAGAAAAAACAACCACGTCCTCGGCTATTCTTCGGCTGTTCTCGATGTCATCAAAGACTTCGGAGACGCGACGGCTGTAGTCGTCTCCTGTATGTTGTTATCCCGAACGTTAGCCGTAAATGTTGCTATCGGCCAAACGGGGTCGAAAAAGTTGTCAAAGCTGATGATTCTTCATCCAGCTGTACCTGATGATAACCTTTTAAAGCGTCTATCACCGTGAAGAAGTTCATACCGGATGAAATTGTCCTCACTGCCTGAATAGGTGTGGCCGTGTCGAATCGCGGCCGGATGATATTATCGTTGAGGATCGTGAAATCTACACACACACGAATATCACCATCCTTTTTCGCTGCTATCACGATTGGATGGACCCATGCTGTCGGTTCAGTCACCTTTCTGATGATGTTCTGCTCTTCAAGCTGGTCCAGCTCTTTCTTCAATCTTGGCATGAGAGGCTCTGCGACGGGACGAGATCCTCGGATGGCCGTTGGAATCGCGCCCTCCTTTAACTTGAAATGACATGCCGGTCCCGCCATGGGTCGACAGACTCCGTCGAAGATGCGAGGAAACTCTTCCGTTAATTTTTTCAGATCCTCTTTCTTTCTCTCTTCCGTTGGGTTGATCACGACTGATGCCATAAGATGTGGAAAAAATATGGAGCCAGGATCTTTTCTTGGCTCCTCCTTTGTGATTGCGTTGATGCTCTCATGAGGATAACCAGCTGGTAACATTCCCAGTGCTTTTTGAGTTTTCTTCGAAAGAATTGGTTGCTTTAGATCCTGCAAAACGTGAAAAGTTGTGTTGATTGATTTGCTGTTGCTGTTGTAACCCGTTGGCCAACGGATAGTTGCTTTGAACGTTCCGCGGCTGACGATGGTGCTACCGATGGCTGTAATAGCGTTGGTGCCCCTGGGCAAAAGCTTACTTTCAGGAATTTCGTTGCGATACATATCGGCCGGAATGGCGTCGATTTGCGCTCCTGTGTCTGGCCAAATTGAAATTAAAATTTCTCTCTCACTTCCACTGGGCTGGATACCCGCTTCTACGAAATCCATTTCTTCCATGCTAGCGATACGTGCTGGAGGTTTTTGTAGAGTGATGCTTCCTGTTTGAGGAGGGATTCCGTTCTTTTAAGCATTGCATACTCTTGCAAAATGACCGATCTCGGCACATTTGCTGCACTCCTTTCCGTTCGCCGGGCATTGCTAACGTGGGTGACGCTGACTCCCACAATTCCAGCATCCATCTGACTTGCCATCTTCTTTCGGCTGCTTGTTGGATTGTCTCTGCGTTTTATTTTTCTTGTATGCTGATTTGGCCAGTGTCTGAATTGCTGCCGCATCACCTGTTTTCAAATTCGTAGCTTGTTTAGAAGCTGCTTCTGCTACACGTAAAATCTCTATTGCTTGGTCGAGCGTAAGGGTTGCACCTTGCTCTCGGAGTTTCCGTCGAATTTCGTCATCGTAAACTCCATACACAATTTCGCCTAAGATGCGTGTTGGTTGGCAATTTGCACAGCAGTCAGTAGCCAATTCACACATGCGAGCTAGATCTCGAAGATCGCACAACCAATTGTCGGCCGCCTCGTTCACCGTTGTTTGATCAACGCAAAATGTTGGCGCCAAACGTGTCGATTTCGCCCTGCATTCCCCACGCTCACGCAACTTCTGGATTACGGTCTCGTGATTTCCCATTTCTGCATCTGTCAGCCCCATTGACATTACAGCCTGTAGAGTTTCTTTTGAAAGACAAGAAATTAAAATGTTAGTTTTGTAGGCTGGGCGTTCGTCATCATCGAGCACTATGTCGATGGTTGAAAGCGCGAGAAAAATCTTCCACTGCTGATGCCAAAGCACAAAGGAACCCTTGTATTCGTCGAGATCGAATCGTGGTGGAGAACCGTATGGCTTGAATGGTTTTGGAGGCATGACTAGCACGTGGTTGTCTTCTTCTTCTTCTTGAGCAACGTTGACCAGTATGGAGGCGCCGGGATTGTCTCCTGATGAATTGTTTCGCTGTTGGTATGTTTTTCCATGAATGAATGAATGAATGAACTCTATGATCGTTGATGACATTCAGATCAGCCGTGGAAGCGGCTTTGTAGCTTGATTTCTCAAAACCCCCTAAACATATGGGGCAAGAAAAAAAATATATATATATATTCAATATATACATAAAAACATGGCAATGCCAATACTCTTATAGTGAAAGGATAAATTACGAATGTTCGAATGATTTTACGAATGATGAAATGATTTTTTTTAATTAAGCTAGAACTTTTAATAACAAAACCAGTAACAATTACTGATCATTGTGCGTAATATTCTACTGATTAAAATTATCCCATTCGTTTCAAATTGAAGAGTAAACATAAATAGAAATGTACAAAACAGGTTGCATATGCAGTATTAGGAAGGACGACTCGCCTGTCGTATAACGGAACGTTGGGAATGCTCGTTTGATTCAAAGATCAGCTATTATATTAAAAGAAAAGTATTCAACTAGATAGAAAAAAAGTACTGAACATTGCGTGTTTAATTCTAGTGATTAGTGAAATAACCGTCAAGTTAGTAAAAACTGTTATAAAACTTACAAAAATTCGCTGCCAATTGTAGTATTAGCAATGCCAATACCCCTGTAGTGAAAGGATAAATTAAGAATGTTCGAATGATTTTCTTAAATTAAGCTAGGACTTTTAATATCGAAACCAGTAACATTTACTGATCATTGTGCGTAATATTCTACTGATTAAATAACACCACTCGTTTCAAGTTGAAGAGTAAACATAAATAGAAAGGAACGAAAACAGTTTGCGTATGCAGTATAAGGAAAGACGATTCGCCTGTCGTAAGACGGAACGTTGGGAATGCTCATTTGATTCAAAGTTTAGCTGTTATATTAAAAGAAAACTATTCAACTAGAAAAAAAAACTGAACATTGTGCGTTTAATTCTACTGATTAATGGAATAACCGTCAAGTTAGTAAAAAGAATTATAAAACTTACAAAAATACGATGCCAATTGTGGTATTAGCAATGCCAATACCCCTGTAGTGAAAGGATAAATTACGAATGTTCGAATGATTTTCTTAAATTAAGCTAGGACTTTTAATATCAAAATCAGTAACAATTACTGATCATTGAACGTAATATTCTACTGATTACATTAATCCCACTCGTTTCCAATTGAAGGGTAAACATAAATAGAAAAGAACAAAAACATGTTGCATATGCAGTATTAGGAAGGACGACTCTCATTTCGTAAGACGGTACGTTTGGATTGCTCGTTTGATTCAAAGTTTAGCTGTTATAATAAGAGAAAACTATTCAATTAGAAAAAAAAAAAGTACTGAACATTGTGCGTTTAATTCTACTGATTAATGAAATAACCGTCAAGTTAGTAAAAAGAATTATAAAACTTACAAAAATACGATGCCAATAGTGGTATTAGCAATGCCAATACCCCTGTAGTGAAAGGATCATTTACGAATGTTCGAATGATTTTCTTAAATTAAACTAGGACTTTTAATATCAAAACCAGTAAGAATTACTGATCATTGTGCGTAATATTCTACTAATTACATTAATTCCACTCGTTTCAAATTGAATAGTAAACATAATAGAAATGTACAAAACAGGTTGCATATGCAGTATTAGGAAGGACGACTCTCCTGTCGTAAGATGGTACATTGGGAATGCACGTTTGATTCAAAGTTTAGCTGTTATAATAAAACGAAACTATTCAACTAGAAAAAAAAACAAGTACTGAACATTGTGCGTTTAATGCTACTGAATTATGAAATAACCGTCAAGTTAGTAAAAACAATTATAAAAATTACAAAAATTCGCTGCCAATGGTAGTATTAGCAATGCCAATACCCCTGTAGTGAAAGGATAAATTAAGAATGTTCGAATGATTTTCTTAAATTAAGCTAGGACTTTTAATATCAAAACCAGTAACAATTACTGATCATTGTGCGTAATATTCTACTCATCAAATTAATCCCACTTGTTTAAAATTGAAGAGTAAACATAAATAGAAATGAACAAAAACAGTTTGCATAAGCAGTATTAGGAAAGACGATTCGCCTATCGTAAGACGGTACGTTGGGAATGCTCATTTGATTCAAAATTTAGCTGTTATATTAAAAGAAAACTATTCAACTAGAAACAAAAACAAGTACTGAACATTGTGCGTTTAATTCTATTGATTAATGGAATAACCGTCAAGTTAGTAAAAAGAATTATAAAACTTACAAAAATACGCTGCCAGTTGTAGTATTAGCAATGCCATACCCCTGTAGAGAAAAGTTAAATTACGAGTGTTCGAATGATTTTCTTAAATTAAGCTAGGGCTTTTAATATCAAAACCAGTAACAATTACTGATCATTGTGCGTAATATTCTACTGATTAATTAATCCCACTCGTTTCAAATTTAAGGGTAAACATAAATAGAAAAGAACAAAAACATGTTGCATATGCAGTATTAGGAAGGACGACTCTCATTTCGTAAGACGGTGCGTTGGGAATGCTCGTTTGATTCAAAGTTTAGCTGTTATATTAAAAGAAAACTATTCAACTAGAAACAAAAATGTGATGACGTCACTCGTGCCGAAATAAATAGACGTCGAGATGATGAATCAAATGTATTGGAATAGTGAAGTATTGGACTGTCGTCAGTTGTGGTGTGTCGTGGTTGACTGTCAGTTGTAGACTCTACTGGGGGGTGGGGGAGTTGGGAGGCTGTCAAGTAGCCGACGGGCAATGCGTTGTTGCACTGTCGCATAAAGTCATCACACGTCCTCCTTTTTTGAGTTAAAGAGGATACTTTCACTACATGATTTAAACTACACAATCGATTGATTTAACCAGGGTACGTTTACATTGAATAAGACAGTTGCACACAATTAATCAATCAGAATAACGTGCTGGACGTTCTTTCTTGCGTGTTGACCGTCTTGGTGCAAGGTTGGTGTAAACTTTTGCCTTTCCTCGCGTCCGACGGGTCGTTGCATTCGGCTGATTTAATCCGGATGGATTTCTTTCCTGAGGAGGCGGATTATTAGGGGCCGGCTAAATGGATGGCTCCGTAGTCGAATTTCCTGGCATGACGGGCACTCGTTTACGTAGCATTCGGCGATTTCGGCGGAAGAGACGACCGGCTGGTGTCTTAACGATATAATCACGATTTGGGCCGATTTCTGAGTTGCCCAACATTTGGAGATTGGGTGTTGAACAATTACGTGATCTCCTATGCTGAATGGTTGAAGTGCATGAGCTGTACGGTTGTAGTGCTCAATCTGGATATCCTTTGCTCTTCTTGCTCGTTTTTTGAGAATGTAAGCTTTCTGCTGCCATTCAGGTGCGAATGATCGGCGGTGTGCTGGTAAAGCGTCACATAATGGTCTGTTAAAAACCATTTGCGCCGGTGAAGCTGCACCTGAGCGAAGAGCGTTCCTGAAAAGAAGTAACGATTTTGCGAATTGGTTAGCGTCGAAGGAACCTTTTCTCCATGATCCAGCGATGAGCTTTTTCATGCTGCTGATTGCTGCTTCGGCGAATCCATTTGATTGTGGGTAATGAGGGGAAGAATTTCCGATTGAAATGCCCCAGTCTCTTGCAAAATCTTTAAACTCGACGGCATTGAATTGGGGCCCGTTATCACTCCAGAATTTGACAGGGGTTCCTGTTCCCCGAATGAAAAAATCGTGAACTGCGTCGACGACGCGACGGGCTGTTGTATTTTTATTCGGGAAGGGAATGACGTCTAACCAACCGCTGTATTGGTTGGCGATGATAAGGATATCGCGTCCGTTGATTGTAGCTATGTCCAAATGTAGCTGTTCAAACAGTCGTGTTGCTGCTTCATGTTGAACAAGCGGCTCACGGGGAAGCGATGGAAGTTTTTCGGTACATGATTGGTATGTCTTAGCGGCGTTCATGATGTCATTGTCCATTCCAGGCCAATACAACGATAATCTCGCCCGCTGTCTCAGCTTCGTGGCACCTTGGTGCATGTTGATTAAATCTTGGAGTAACGTTTTACGGCATTCGGCTGGAATCACAACTCTGGCCCCTGCTACGATCATCCCGTCCGTTTCATCTATCGCCAATTGGGACCTCATACTCCAAAATGGACGTAATGAGAGAGATAAATTGCATTTATCATTTGGGAAACCGTTGATGATAGTTTCCCTCAGCTCGATCATCTGTTTATCCTTTTTGGCAGCTATTTTAATGCGTTCAAGCACAGGGTCCAGTACTGATGAATCGGACCCACTGATGGCGTTGATGAGAGCCAGAGTGGCGGAGAAAAAATTTGCTCCTTCAGCTAATTCGTCTTTTTTGGGTGCAACATCAATCGGCGCTTTGGATAACGCGTCGGCGTCGATGTTTTCTTTTCCAGGTACCCACCGGGCTTTAAACTGGTAACGCTGCATCTTGCGACGGAGACGTAGAATACGTGGATTGTCGAGTTTGTCGAGGCTGTGATCATTCAGGATCGGAACTAGCGGTTTGTGATCCGTAATGAGTTCAAACGTTGGAAGACCTTCGATAAACTGGCGACATTTTTGCATCGCCCACACTGCTCCTAGACATTCCTAGACATTCTAATTCTATCATCGCATAACGCGATTCTGCTTCAGATAAATACCTGGAGCCTGCTTGAACCATTCGCCAGCTCCCATCGGCATCCCTTTGCTTCAAAATAAATCCCAGACCGTGTAGGCGTGATCCGTCGACGTGTAGTGCTGTCGGTCGTTTCTGGTCGTAAAAGGCCAGGTCATGTGTTTCCGATAGAGCTTTTCTTGCTTTGAGGAACGCGTCTTCATGCGTTATCGTCCACTCCCACATCAGGCCTTTTTTCAGAAGGGGTGAAAGCGGTTTCAGCAACTCAGCAACCTTGGTAGAAAAATTGCCAACCTGTTGACATAAGCAATGAAATGCTCTTACGTCTGTGATGTTTTTTGGCTGCGGGAACTCGCGGATTGCTTTTATTAAATCCGGATTGGGCTGGAAACCATGGGAGCTCACAATGTAGCCCCCAAATCTCGCTGTTGGTTGCGCAAATACTATTTTGCCAACGTTGATTGCGATGTTGTGGTCGGCCGCTCGTTGAAAAAGACGACGCACCAGCTTCACATGTTCTTCATACGTTGCAGAAAAAACAACCACGTCCTCGGCTATTCTTCGGCTGTTCTCGATGTCATCAAAGACTTCGGAGACGCGACGGCTGTAGTCGTCTCCTGTATGTTGTTATCCCGAACGTTAGCCGTAAATGTTGCTATCGGCCAAACGGGGTCGAAAAAGTTGTCAAAGCTGATGATTCTTCATCCAGCTGTACCTGATGATAACCTTTTAAAGCGTCTATCACCGTGAAGAAGTTCATACCGGATGAAATTGTCCTCACTGCCTGAATAGGTGTGGCCGTGTCGAATCGCGGCCGGATGATATTATCGTTGAGGATCGTGAAATCTACACACACACGAATATCACCATCCTTTTTCGCTGCTATCACGATTGGATGGACCCATGCTGTCGGTTCAGTCACCTTTCTGATGATGTTCTGCTCTTCAAGCTGGTCCAGCTCTTTCTTCAATCTTGGCATGAGAGGCTCTGCGACGGGACGAGATCCTCGGATGGCCGTTGGAATCGCGCCCTCCTTTAACTTGAAATGACATGCCGGTCCCGCCATGGGTCGACAGACTCCGTCGAAGATGCGAGGAAACTCTTCCGTTAATTTTTTCAGATCCTCTTTCTTTCTCTCTTCCGTTGGGTTGATCACGACTGATGCCATAAGATGTGGAAAAAATATGGAGCCAGGATCTTTTCTTGGCTCCTCCTTTGTGATTGCGTTGATGCTCTCATGAGGATAACCAGCTGGTAACATTCCCAGTGCTTTTTGAGTTTTCTTCGAAAGAATTGGTTGCTTTAGATCCTGCAAAACGTGAAAAGTTGTGTTGATTGATTTGCTGTTGCTGTTGTAACCCGTTGGCCAACGGATAGTTGCTTTGAACGTTCCGCGGCTGACGATGGTGCTACCGATGGCTGTAATAGCGTTGGTGCCCCTGGGCAAAAGCTTACTTTCAGGAATTTCGTTGCGATACATATCGGCCGGAATGGCGTCGATTTGCGCTCCTGTGTCTGGCCAAATTGAAATTAAAATTTCTCTCTCACTTCCACTGGGCTGGATACCCGCTTCTACGAAATCCATTTCTTCCATGCTAGCGATACGTGCTGGAGGTTTTTGTAGAGTGATGCTTCCTGTTTGAGGAGGGATTCCGTTCTTTTAAGCATTGCATACTCTTGCAAAATGACCGATCTCGGCACATTTGCTGCACTCCTTTCCGTTCGCCGGGCATTGCTAACGTGGGTGACGCTGACTCCCACAATTCCAGCATCCATCTGACTTGCCATCTTCTTTCGGCTGCTTGTTGGATTGTCTCTGCGTTTTATTTTTCTTGTATGCTGATTTGGCCAGTGTCTGAATTGCTGCCGCATCACCTGTTTTCAAATTCGTAGCTTGTTTAGAAGCTGCTTCTGCTACACGTAAAATCTCTATTGCTTGGTCGAGCGTAAGGGTTGCACCTTGCTCTCGGAGTTTCCGTCGAATTTCGTCATCGTAAACTCCATACACAATTTCGCCTAAGATGCGTGTTGGTTGGCAATTTGCACAGCAGTCAGTAGCCAATTCACACATGCGAGCTAGATCTCGAAGATCGCACAACCAATTGTCGGCCGCCTCGTTCACCCGTTGTTTGATCAACGCAAAATGTTGGCGCCAAACGTGTCGATTTCGCCCTGCATTCCCCACGCTCACGCAACTTCTGGATTACGGTCTCGTGATTTCCCATTTCTGCATCTGTCAGCCCCATTGACATTACAGCCTGTAGAGTTTCTTTTGAAAGACAAGAAATTAAAATGTTAGTTTTGTAGGCTGGGCGTTCGTCATCATCGAGCACTATGTCGATGGTTGAAAGCGCGAGAAAAATCTTCCACTGCTGATGCCAAAGCACAAAGGAACCCTTGTATTCGTCGAGATCGAATCGTGGTGGAGAACCGTATGGCTTGAATGGTTTTGGAGGCATGACTAGCACGTGGTTGTCTTCTTCTTCTTCTTGAGCAACGTTGACCAGTATGGAGGCGCGGGATTGTCTCCTGATGAATTGTTTCGCTGTTGGTATGTTTTTCCATGAATGAATGAATGAATGAACTCTATGATCGTTGATGACATTCAGATCAGCCGTGGAAGCGGCTTTGTAGCTTGATTTCTCAAAACCCCCTAAACATATGGGGCAAGAAAAAAAATATATATATATATATTCAATATATACATAAAAACATGGCAATGCCAATACTCTTATAGTGAAAGGATAAATTACGAATGTTCGAATGATTTTACGAATGATGAAATGATTTTTTTTAATTAAGCTAGAACTTTTAATAACAAAACCAGTAACAATTACTGATCATTGTGCGTAATATTCTACTGATTAAAATTATCCCATTCGTTTCAAATTGAAGAGTAAACATAAATAGAAATGTACAAAACAGGTTGCATATGCAGTATTAGGAAGGACGACTCGCCTGTCGTATAACGGAACGTTGGGAATGCTCGTTTGATTCAAAGATCAGCTATTATATTAAAAGAAAAGTATTCAACTAGATAGAAAAAAAAGTACTGAACATTGCGTGTTTAATTCTAGTGATTAGTGAAATAACCGTCAAGTTAGTAAAAACTGTTATAAAACTTACAAAAATTCGCTGCCAATTGTAGTATTAGCAATGCCAATACCCCTGTAGTGAAAGGATAAATTAAGAATGTTCGAATGATTTTCTTAAATTAAGCTAGGACTTTTAATATCGAAACCAGTAACATTTACTGATCATTGTGCGTAATATTCTACTGATTAAATTAACACCACTCGTTTCAAGTTGAAGAGTAAACATAAATAGAAAGGAACGAAAACAGTTTGCGTATGCAGTATAAGGAAAGACGATTCGCCTGTCGTAAGACGGAACGTTGGGAATGCTCATTTGATTCAAAGTTTAGCTGTTATATTAAAAGAAAACTATTCAACTAGAAAAAAAAAACAAGTACTGAACATTGTGCGTTTAATTCTACTGATTAATGGAATCACTGTCAAGTAAGTAAAAAGAATTATAAAACTTACAACAATACGCTTCCAATTGTAGTATTAGAAATGCCAAAACCCCTGTAGTGAAACGATAAATTTAAAATCTTCGAATGATTTTCTTAAAATAAGCTAGGATTCTTCAAAGAAAACCAGAAACAATTACTGATCATTGTGCGTAATATTCTACTGATTAAATTAATCCCACTTGTTTCAAATTGAAGAGTAAACATAAATAGAAATGAACAAAAAAAGGTTGCATATGCAGTATTACGAAGGACGACTCTCCTGTCGTAAGACGGTACGTTGGGAATGCACGTTTGATTCAAAGTTTAGCTGTTATAATAAAAGAAAACTATTCAACTAGAAACAAAAACAAGTACTGAACATTGTGCGTTTAATTCTACTGATTAATGGAATAACCGTCAAGTCAGTAAAAAGAATTATAAAACTTACAAAAATACGCTGCAAATTGTAGTATTAGCAATGCCAGTACCCCTGTAGTGAAAGGATAAATTACGAATGTTCGAATGATTTTCTTAAATTAACCTAGGTTTTTTAATATCAAAACCAGTAACAATTACTTATCATTTTGCGTAATATTCTACTGATTAAACTAATCCCACTTGTTTCAAATTGAAGAGTAAACATAAATAGAAATGAACAAAAAAAGGTTTGCATATGCAGTATTAGGAAAGACGATTCGCCTGTCGTAAGACGGTACGTTGGGAATGCTCATTTGATTCAAAGTTTAGCTGTTATATTAAAAGAAAACTATTCAACTAGAAACAAAAACAAGTACTGAACATTGTGCGTTTAATTCTACTGATTAACGGAATAAACGTCAAGTTAGTAAAAAGAATTATAAAACTTACAAAAATATGCTGCAAATTGTAGTATTAGCAATGCCAATACCTCTGTAGTGAAAGGATAAATTACAAATGTTCGAATGATTTTCTTAAATTAACCTAGGACTTTTAATATCAAAACCAGTAACAATTACTGATCATTGTGCGTAACATTCTACTTATTAAATAAATCCCACTTGTTTCAAATTGAAGAGTAACATAAATAGAAATGAACAAAAACAGTTTGCATATGCAGTATTAGGAAGGACGACTCTCTTGTCGTAAGACGATACGTTGAAATTGCTCATTGATTCAAAGTTTAGCTGTTATATTAAAAGAAAACTATTCAACTAGAAACAAAAACAAGTACTGAACATTGTGCGTTTAATTCTACTGATGAATGGAATAACCGTCAAGTTAGTAAAAAGAATTATAAAACTTACAAAAATACGCTGCCAATTGTAGTATTAGCAATGCCAATACCCCTGTAGTGAAAGTGTTAGGGGCGTACCTTCCAACAGGCCCCTCTCTCCTCAAAACTTAGCTTAAAACACACGGAGAGTTGGGTTTCGAGACTTTGTATTTTACACGTCACTTGACTTATATATGTCGTCAGCGTTCAGCTTCAAGTTCTCTCGGAGAATGACGTCCCTCTTCCGAACTTGTCACCTTCCGCCCTTTTTACGACACACCCCCTTTTACACATACACAATTAAGACACCAGGCAAACTGCCAAGGGGATAGATAGCTCTTAAGTACACACCGTACACAAGAGGGCAGGTACTACCGTACCGTAACATTCGGCCTTTCCTGACTCGATCGGCCATACATGGACATCGAAACACTGTTTTTTTTTTAATGATGATGGATGATAATGGACACTAACAAAAAAACACAACAACACAATAACAATAAACACGCACTAAACTCCTAACAAAACTGAACTCATCACACGAGCGCACAACCGACATCATCCAGAATAAACCAATGAAAGAAAAGAAAGAAAAAAACAAATGAGGGAACGAGAGAAAGAAAAAAAAACAAAAAAAAAAACAAAAAAAAAACAAATCAAGCGAGATTGTAAATGCCAAAGGGAATGCACAAATAAAGGCCGGGATAATGGATGGAGTGGCTTTTCTTCTATTCCGCCAGACACACTTTGCTTTGGATGAGACAATTAACTTGACTGATTGAACGAAATATTAAAAAAAAAACGGAAACAAAGAAAGAATAGAATTTTACGGATATTTTTGAGCGATGAAAGGGGAAAAAGAAAAAAAAATGAAGGAATGGAGGCAAATAGAAATATTTAGATTTATCAGATTCTTAACGGGAGGAATGAGACTAAGAAGATGGACGACAGTGAAAAATGAAATGAAATAAGTACATTCCTACCAGACCGACCCGTTATTCTGTCACGTAACCTTTCAGGTAACTTGGATGCTTCCTTTGACGGCCTCTCGACGACGGGGGTAACTGTGGAGGTTGTGAATTAGCTGGCAGAGAATCCGTCCGCGAAATCATCGTCGATTTCCGTCTTCCTCGTCGCGATGGCATTACAGGCTCGGGCTGCTGTTCTAGCGTTGTAACCTCTTCATCACCACACTGATAGGCGCGTTCACTGACTTTTGAGTCTACGGCGGCCTTTCTTCGATCAAAAACTGTCACTCGCACTTCCCCGAATCGCACCGATTTGCTACTTATCTTCTCCAATGTTGTCCTAGTGGTCAACACTTCATCTGTTCCGGCTTCGAAACTGGCACCAATTTTTCTTTTTGTACAATTAGATCCGTTTTGCTAGCTATGATCCAGTCTACGCCAAGTATGACAGAAAAGGGAGGATGTTTCACTGTTGCCACTCTTTCAACCACGGTTTTCCTACCTTCCCACGTCACAAACATATTCACAAATGAATCGATTTCAACGGTTCTGTTGTCCCAACCGCGAAAGTTAACACTAGGTCCAACACACTTATCTAACTTTTTTCCAAGGCTGCGCCGGATGGCGCTCGAACTTGCACCAGAGTCGACCAACGCTACTACCTCACCAATTCCTTCAATAGACACTTTGATAACTGGGAGGGGGGCACTTTGGGGTGATTTGCGATATCCCGTTAGAATCGACCCCGCGCCCAACGGTAGTATTACTTTTTGGAGACGGGCAGTACTTAGCGAGATGACCTTTAACGTCGCAATTGAAACATTTTCGATCACTCACCGGAACAAATCGCACGCCCGGTGCTGCTGTCGCTCCTCCACTTCCCCGTCCTCGCCCAGCTGCCTCACCTCCGCGAGGCCGGCCTGTCGCCCCGGTTCCGGCGCCATATCCACTGACTCCTTCATTCTTGCTAATGAAAATTTTCTCTAATCGGGCGGCCAAGTCATTCACGAACCGGTTTGCAACTGCTTCTAGCGCAGCTGATGGGTCGACTGGATCGGCCGATTTTGTGGGCTTTTCTGCTGCTGGTGCGGCCAAGCTAGTTGGCAGATTATTGCACGCTGTGTAGAATGCTGCGACGTTGGCTGGATTCGTACTCATAACGGCCGCCTGATGTTGCCATGGGCGTAGACCTTCAGTGAGCGCTTGCACTTTTTGCTGGTCGGTCAACGCGACAGGAGCCATAGCCAACAGCTTTTCTTTGGCCATTGCATATTGCATAATAGATTCGCCTGGCTGTTGCACTCTGGCCACCATCTTGCTCGTCCAGTCGGTGAGAGAAATCTTTGTTGCGAATGCCGTCCTGAATGCTGCTGACCAGTCGTTCCATGCTGCATGTGTATTACCAACACGAACGTGCCAATCTGCTACGGTTGGGCCTAATCGTCGTACCGCGACCTGAATCCTCTGGCCATCGTCCTATCCTTCCGTTGTCGCCAATGCCACCACTCTTGCCACGAACTCATCTGGCGATTCGTCTGGGCCGCCTGTAAATTTGGGGATAGACTCAATAATACAATTATCAATTTTTACACGGGCTGCACCACCCCCGCCTCCGCCACCACCACCTCCACCAGCACCACCTCCTCCAGCAGCTCCAGCCAGAGCTGTTACTAGATTGTTTGTTGCTGTGAGGGCCTGTTGAAGCTGCTGTTGTACCGCGGCGTTGTTGGTGTTTTGTTGCGCCTGTTGGTCCCTAAACTAAGCTGTTAGTAACGCAATAGCGTCAACCAGATCCTGGACATTCGCCATGCTGGACGACGTCTGAACACGAGCTTGAGCTGTTGCTGTATCTGGTAATTGTATCTGTAGTCGACCATTCGGGGATCGACTGATATGAGCTACTACTGGTGTATCGAATACCGTCTGCTCACTCGATTCCAACCGCCGAGAACCGCCTCTCTCACCGTACCTAGTACTACGGGTGTTCACCTGAAATGGGACAGATGTTGGAACGGGCCTCGGAATACGAGATCTCGAGCCATCGTTGGCATTTGCGTCAGACATATACTATAGAAATGAGATACAAAACACCTTGCCACTCACCGACATTGCCACAAAAGCGCTGTCTCGTCAAGACCCATCTACACACTCTGCAACAAGACTACATTGACAACTTATTTGACAACTCGTCAATAAATGAGTGAGAATCGTAAAATTATTCAAACCAATATTAGAACAGGTGAAGAGAGAAAAAAAATGGTTTAACTTGAAAGATGGCATAGATATATACAGATAGAGACGTTAATTACCTGAGCCATTTTGCTCTACACTCCTGACACCAAATGTTAGGGGCGTACCTTCCAACAGGCCCCTCTCTCCTCAAAACTTAGCTTAAAACACACGGAGAGTTGGGTTTCGAGACTTTGTATTTTACACGTCACTTGACTTATATATGTCGTCAGCGTTCAGCTTCAAGTTCTCTCGGAGAATAACGTCCCTCTCCCGAACTTGTCACCTTCCGCCCTTTTTACGACACACCCCCTTTTACACATACACAATTAAGACACCAGGCAAACTGCCAAGGGATAGATAGCTCTAAGTACACACCGTACACAAGAGGGCAGGTACTACCAAACCGTAACAAAAGGATAATTAAAAATGTTCGAATGATTTTCTTAAATTAACCTAGGACTTTTAATATCGAAACCAGTACAAATACTTATCATTTTGCGTAATATTCTACTGATTAAACTAATCCCACTTGTTTCAAATTGAAGAGTAAACATAAAAAGAAATGAACAAAAAAAGGTTTGCATATGCAGTATAAGAAAAGACGATTCGACTGTCGTAAGACGGTACGTTGGGAATGCTCATTTGATTCAAAGTTTAGCTGTTATATTAAAAGAAAACTATTCAATTAGAAACAAAAACAAGTACTGAACATTGTGCGTTAATTCTACTGATGAATGAATAACCGTCAAGTAGTAAAAAGAATTATAAAACTTACAAAAATACGCTACCAATTGTAGTATTAGCAATGCCAATACCCCTGTAGTGAAAGGATAAATTACGAATGTTCGAATGATTTTCTTAAATTAACCTAGGACTTTTAATATCAAAACCAGAAACAATTACTGATCATTGTGCATAATATTCTACTGATTAAATTTATCCCACTTGTTTAAAATTGAAGAGTAAACATAAATAGAAATGAACAAAAACAGTTTGCATATGCAGTATTAGGAAAGCGATTCGCCTGTCGTAAAACAGTACGTTGGGAATGCTCGTTTGATTCAAAGTTTAGCTATTATATGAAAAGAAAACTATTCAACTAGAAACAAAAACAAGTACTGAACATTGTGCGTTTAATTCTAGTGATACATGGAATAACCGTCAAGTTAGTAAAATTGAGTTATAAAACTTACAAAAATACGCTGCCAATTGTAGTATTAACAATGCCAATACCCCTGTAGTGAAAGGATAAATTACGAATGTTCGAATGATTTTCTTAAATTAACCTAGGACATTAATATCAAAACCAGTAACAATTACTGATCATGTGCGTAACATTCTACTTATTAAATAAATCCCACTTGTTTAAAATTGAGAGTAAACCTAAATAGAAATGAAGAAAAACAGTTGGCATATCCAGTATTAGGAATGACGATTCGCCTGTTGTAAGACGGTACGTTGGGAATGCTCATTTGATTCAAAGTTTAGCTGTATATTAAAGAAAACTATTCAACTAGAAACAAAAACAAGTACTGAACATTGTGCGTTTAATTCTACTGATTAATGGAATATCCGTCAAGTTAGTAAAAAGAATTATAAAACTTACAAAAATACGCTGCCAATTGTAGTATTAGCAATGCCAATACCCCTGTAGTGAAAGGATAAATTACGAATGTTCGAATGATTTTCTTAAATTAAGCTAGGACTTTAAATATCAAAACCAGTAACAATTACTGATCATTGTGCGTAATATTCTACTGATTAAATTAATTCCACTTGTTTCAAATTGAAGAGTAAACATAAGTAGAAATGAACAAAAACAGTTTGCATATGCAGTATTAGGAAGGACGACTCTCTTGTCGTAAGATGATACGTTGGAATTGCTCATTTGATTCAAAGTTTAGCTGTTATATTAAAAGAAAACTATTCAACTAGAAACAAAAACAAGTACTGAACATTGTGCGTTTAATTCTAGTGATACATGGAATAACCGTCAAGTTAGTAAAAAGAATTATAAAACTTACAAAAATACGCTGCCAATTGTAGTATTAGCAATGCCAATACCCCTGTAGTGAAAGGATAAATTACGAATGTTCGAATGATTTTCTTAAATTAAGCTAGGACTTTAAATATCAAAACCAGTAACAATTACTTATCATTTTGCGTAATATTCTACTGATTAAACTAATCCACTTGTTTCAAATTGAAGAGTAAACATAAATAGAAATGAACAAAAAAAGGTTTGCATATGCAGTATTAGGAAAGACGATCGCCTGTCGTAAGACGGTACGTTGGAATGCTCATTTGATTCAAAGTTTAGCTGTTATATTAAAAGAAAACTATTCAACTAGAAACAAAAACAAGTACTGAACATTGTGCGTTTAATTCTACTGATGAATGGAATAACCGTCAAGTTAGTAAAAAGAATTATAAAACTTACAAAAATACGCTACCAATTGTAGTATTAGCAATGCCAATACCCCTGTAGTGAAAGGATAAATTACAAATGTTCGAATGATTTTCTTAAATTAACCTAGGAATTTTAATATCAAAACCAGAAACAATTACTGATCATTGTGCATAATATTCTACTGATTAAATTTATCCCACTTGTTTAAAATTGAAGAGTAAACATAAATAGAAATGCAACAAAAACAGTTTGCATATGCAGTATTAGAGAAAGCCGATTCGCCTGTCGTAAAACGTACGTTGGGAATGCTCGTTTGATGCAAAGTTTAGCTGTTATATTAAAAGAAAACTATTCAACTAGAAACAAAAACAAGTACTGAACATTGTGCGTTTAATTCTAGTGATACATGAATAACCGTCAAGTTAGTAAAAAGAATTATAAAACTTACAAAAAAATACGTGCAAATTGTAGTATTAGCAATGCCAATACCCCTGTAGTGAAAGGATAAATTACGAATGTTCGAATGATTTTTTAAATTAACCTAGGACTTTAAATATCAAAACCAGTAACAATAACTGATCATTGTGCGTAATATTCTACTGATTAAATTAATCCACTTGTTTCAATTGAAGAGTAAACATAAATAGAAATGAACAAAAACAGTTTTCATATGCAGTATTAGGAAGGACGACTCTCTTGTCGTAAGACGATACGTTGGAATGCTCATTTGATTCAAAGTTTAGCTGTTATATTAAAAGAAAACTATTCAACTAGAAACAAAAACAAGTACTGAACATTGTGCGTTTAATCTACTGATTAATGGAATATCCGTCAAGTTAGTAAAAAGAATTATAAAACTTACAAAAATACGCTGCCAATTGTAAGTATAGCAATGCCAATACCCCTGTAGTGAAAGGATAAATTACGAATGTTCGAATGATTTTCTTAAATTAAGCTAGGACTTTAAATACAAAACAGTAACAATTACTGATCATTGTGCGTAATATTCTACTGATTAAATAATTCCACTTGTTTCAAATTGAAGAGTAAACATAAGTAGAAATGAACAAAAACAGTTTGCATATGCAGTATTAGGAAGGACGACTCTCTTGTCGTAGATGATACGTTGGAATTGCTCATTTGATTCAAAGTTTAGCTGTTATATTAAAAGAAAACTATTCAACTAGAAACAAAAACAAGTACTGAACATGTGCGTTAATTCTAGTGATACATGGAATAACCGTAACGCAATTTTAAAAAAAATGTTAGTAAAAAGAATTATTAAAACTTACAAAAATACTGCTGCCAATTGTAGTATTAGCAATGCCAATACCCCTGCAGTGAAAGGATAAATTACGAATGTTCGAAAGATTTTCTTAAATTAACCTAGGATTTTTAATATCGAAACCAGTAACAATTACTTATCATTTTGCGTAATATTCTACTGATTAAACTAATCCCACTTGTTTCAAATTGAAGAGTAAACATAAATAGAAATGACAAAAAAGGTTTGCTATGCAGTATTAGGAAAGACGATTCGCCTGTCGTAAGACGGTACGTTGGAATGCTCATTTGATTCAAAGTTTAGCTGTTATATTAAAGAAAACTATTCAACTAGAAACAAAAACAAGTACTGAACATTGTGCGTTTAATTCTACTGATGAATGGAATAACCGTCAAGTTAGTAAAAAGAATTATAAAACTTAAAAATGCGCTACCAATTGTAGTATTAGCAATGCCAATACCCCTGTAGTGAAAGGATAAATTACAAATGTTCGAATGATTTTCTTAAATTAACTAGGAATTTAATATCAAAACCAGAAACAATTACTGATCATTGTGCATAATATTCTACTGATTAAATTTATCCACTTGTTTAAAATTGAAGAGTAAACATAATAGAAATGAACAAAAACAGTTTGCATATGCAGTATTAGGAAAGCGATTCGCCTGTCGTAAAGCTGCGTCTATACTAGAAGTTTTAAAGAATTACGGTCACACAGACATAAAGGCATACAGTCTTACTGTCACGCTATTTCGCGTTTTTCCATAACGCAATCTAGACTGCAAATAGGTTTACAGACATCATACGGAAATGAGCGTATTTGAAAAGCTTATGCTTTTATTCTCATTGGTTGAACCTTATTTTTCAGCTTACGGAAGCTCTCACTTACGGAAAAAGTTTGAATCATTTCAAACTTTTTTTCTTACAGACATACAGGCAAAAGGCATACCTTTACGGAAAATCGCTAGTGTAGATTACACGGAATAAGCTTTCCGTATGCCTGTATCGAATCTGTATGCCTGTATGACCGTAATTTGTCTGTAAAAACTGCTAGTATAGACGCAGCTTAAAACGGTACGTTGGGAATGCTCGTTTGATTCAAAGTTTAGCTGTTATATTAAAAGAAAACTATTCAACTAGAACAAAAACATACTGAACATTGTGCGTTTAATTCTAGTGATACATGAATAACCTCAAGTTAGTAAAAGAATTATAAAACTTACAAAAATACGCTGCCAATTGTAGTATTAGCAATGCCAATACCCCTGTAGTGAAAGGATAAATTACGAATGTTCCAATGATTTTCTTAAATTAGCTAGGACTTTAAATATCAAAACCAGTAACAATTACTGATCATTGTGCGTAATATTCTACTGATTAAATTAATTCACTTGTTTCAAATTGAAGAGTAAACATAAATAGAAATGAACAAAAACAGTTTGCATATGCAGTATTAGGAAGGACGACTCTCTTGTCGTAAGACGATACGTTGGAATTGCTCATTTGATTCAAAGTTTAGCTGTTATATTAAAAGAAAACTATTCAACTAGAAACAAAAACAAGTACTGAACATTGTGCGTTTAATTCTACTGATTATGGAATAATCGTCAAGTTAGTAAAAAGAATTATAAAACTTACAAAAATATGCTGCCAATTGTAGTATTAGCAATGCCAATACCCCTGTGTTGAAAGGATAAATTACGAATGTTCGAATGATTTTCTTAAATTAACCTAGGACTTTTAATATCAAAACCAGTAACATTAGTGATCATTGTGCGAAATATTCTACTGATTAAATTCATACCACTTGTTTCAAATTGAAGAGTAACATAATAGAAAAGAACAAACAGGTTGCATATGCAGTATTACGAAGAACGACTCTCCTGTCGTAAGACGGTACGTTGGGAATGCACGTTTGATTCAAAGATAGCTGTTTATATTAAAAGAAAACTATTCAACTAGAAACAAAAACAAGTACTGAACATCGTGCGTTAAATTCTACTGATTAATGGAATAACCGTCAAGTTAGTAAAAAGAATTATAAAACTTACAAAAATATGCTGCAATTGTAGTATAGCAATGCCAATACCCTGTAGTGAAGGATAATTACGAATGTTCGAATAATTTTCTTAATTAACCTAGGACTTTTAATATCAAAACAGTAACAATTACTGATCATTGTGCGTAATATTCTACTGATTAATTAATTCCACTTGTTTCAAATTGAAGAGTGAACATAAATAGAAATGAACAAAAACAGTTTGCATATGCAGTATTAGAAGACGACTATCTTGTCGTAAGACGATACGTTGGGAATGCTCATTTGATTCAAAGTTTAGCTGTTATATTAAAAGAAAACTATTCAACTAGAAACAAAAACAAGTACTGAACATTGTGCGTTTAATTCTACTGATTAATAGAATAACCGTCAAGTTAGCAAAAGCATTATAAAACTTACAAAAATATGCTGCAAATTGTAGTATTAGCAATGCCAATACCCTGTAGTGAAAGGATAAATTACGATGTTCGAATGATTTTCTTAAATTAACCTAGGACTTTTAATATCAAAACCAGTAACAATTACTGATCATTGTGCGTAATATTCTACTGATTAAATTAATTCCACATGTTTCAATTGAAGAGTAAACATAAATAGAAATGACACAAAACAGTTTGCATATGCAGTAGTGGAAGGACGACTCTCTTGTCGTAAGACGATACGTTGGAATTGCTCATTTGATTCAAAGTTTAGCTGTTATATTAAAAGAAAACTATTCAACTAGAAACAAAAACAAGTACTGAACATTGTGCGTTTAATTCTACTGATTTGGAATAACCGTCAAGTTAGTAAAAAGAATTTAAAACTTACAAAAATATGCTGCAAATTGTAGTATTACCAATGCCAATACCCCTGTATTGAAATGATAAATTACGAATGTTCGAATGATTTTCTTTAATTACCTGGACTTTTAATATCAAAACCAGTAACCAATTTCTGATCATTGTACGTAATATTCTACTGATTAAATTAATCCCACTTGTTTCAAATTGAAGAATAACATAAATAGAAATGAACAAAAACAGTTTGGATATGCAGTGTTAGAAGACGATTCTCCTGTCGTGTAAGACGGTACGTTGGGAATGCTCATTTGATTCAAAGTTTAGCTGTTATATTAAAAGAAAACTATTCAACTAGAAACAAAAACAAGTACTGAACATTGTGCGTTTAATTCTACTGATTAATGGAATAACCGTCAAGTTAGCAAAAAGAATTAAAAAAACTTACAAAAATATGCTGCAATTGTAGCATTAGCAATGCCATACTCTTGTAGTGAAAGGATAAATTACGAATGTTCGAATGATTTTCTTAAATTAACCTAGGACTTTTAATATCAAAACCAGTAACAATTATGATCATTGTGCGTAATATTCTACTGATTAAATTAATCCCACTTGTTTCAAATTAAAGGTAAACATAAATAGAAAAGAACAAAAACAGGTTGCATATGCAGTATTACGAAGGACGACTCTCCTGTCGTAAGACGGTACGTTGGGATGCACGTTTGATTCAAAGTATAGCTGTTAAAAAAGAAAACTATTCAACTAGAAACAAAAACAAGTACTGAACATTGTGCGTTTAATTCTACTGATTAATGAAATAACCGTCAAGTTAGTAAAAAGAATTATAAAACTTACAAAAATACGCTGCCAATTGTAGTATTAGCAATGCCAATACCCCTGTAGTGAAAGGATAAATTACGAATGTTCGAATGATTTTTTTAAATTAACCTAGGACTTTTAATATCAAAACCAGTAACAATTACTGATCATTGTGCGTAATATTTTACTGATTAAATTAATTCCACTTGTTTCAAATTGAAGAGTAAACGTAAATAGAAATGAACAAAAACAGTTTGCATATGCAGTATTAGGAAAGACGATCGCCTGTCGTAAGACGGTACGTTGGGAATGCTCATTTGATTCAAAGTTTAGCTGTTATAATAAAAGAAAACTATTCAACTAGAAACAAAAACAAGTACTGAACATTGTGCCTTTAATTCTACTGATTAATTGAATAACCGTCAAGTTAGTAAAAAGAAATATAAAACTTACAAAAATACGCTGCCAATTGTAGTATTAGCAATGCCAATACCCCTGTAGTGAAAGGATAAATTACGAATGTTCGAATGATTCTCTTAAATTAACTAGGACTTTTAATATCAAAACCAGTAACAATTACTGATCATTGTGCGTAATATTCTACTGATTAAATTCATCCCACTTGTTTCAAATTGAAGAGTAAACATAAATAGAAATGAACAAAAACAGTTTGCATATGCAGTATTAGGAAGGACGACTATCTGTCGTAAGACGATACGTTGGGAATGCTCATTTGATTCAAAGTTAGCTGTTATATTAAAAGAAGACTATTCAACTAGAAACAAAAACAAGTACTGAACATTGTGCGTTTAATTCTACTGATTAATGGAATAACCGTCAAGTTAGCAAAAAGCATTATAAAACTTACAAAAATATGCTGCAAATTGTAGTATTAGCAATGCCAATACCCTTGTAGTGAAAGGATAAATTACGAATGTTCGAATGATTTCTTAAATTAACCTAGGACTTTTAATATCAAAACCAGTAACAATTACTGATCATTGTGCGTAATATTCTACTGATTAAATTAATTCCACATGTTTCAAATTGAAGAGTAACATAAATAGAAATGAACAAAAACAGTTTGCATATGCAGTATTAGGAAGGACGACTCTCCTGTCGTAAGACGATACGTTGGAATTGCTCATTTGATTCAAAGTTTAGCTGTTATATTAAAAGAAAACTATTCACTAGAAACAAAACAATACTGAACATTGTGCGTTTAATTCTACTGATTAATGGAATAACCGTCAAGTTAGCAAAAAGAATTATAAAACTTACAAAAATATGCTGCAAATTGTAGCATTAGCAATGCCAATACTCTTGTAGTGAAAGGATAAATTACGAATGTTCGAATGATTTTCTTAAATTAACCTAGGACTTTTAATATCAAAACCAGTAACAATTAGTGATCATTGTGCGTAATATTCTACTGATTTAATTAATACCACTTGTTTCAAATTAAAGGGTAAACATAAATAGAAAAGAACAAAAACAGGTTGCATATGCAGTATTAGGAAAGACGATCGCCTGTCGTAAGACGGTACGTTGGGAATGCTCATTTGATTCAAAGTTTAGCTGTTATAATAAAAGAAAACTATTCAACTAGAAACAAAAACAAGTACTGAACATTGTGCGTTTAATTCTACTGATTAATGGAATAACCGTCAAGTTAGCAAAAAGAATTATAAAACTTACAAAAATATGCTGCAAATTGTAGCATTAGCAATGCCAATACTCTTGTAGTGAAAGGATAAATTACGAATGTTCGAATGATTCTCTTAAATTAACCTAGGACTTTTAATACCAAAACCAGTAACAATTACTGATCATTGTGCGTAATATTCTACTGATTAAATTCATCCCACTTGTTTCAAATTGAAGAGTAAACATAAATAGAAATGAACAAAAAAAGGTTGCATATTACGGAGGACGATTCTCCTGTCGTAAGACTGTACGTTGGGAATGCACGTTTGATTCAAAGTCTAGCTGTTATATTAAAAGAAAACTATTCAACTAGAAACAAAAACAAGTACTGAACATTGTGCGTTTAATTCTACTGATTAATGGATTAACCGTCAAGTTAGTAAAAAGAATTATAAAACTTACAAAAATATGCTGCAAATTGTAGTATTAGCAATGCCAATACCCCTGTAGTGAAAGGATAAATTACGAATAATCGAATGATTTTCTGAAATTAACCTAGGACTTTTAATATCAAAACCAGTAACAATTACTGATCATTGTGCGTAATATTCTACTGATTAAATTAATCCCACTTGTTTAAAATTGAAGATTAAACATAAATAGAAATGAACAAAAACAGTTTGCATATGCAGTATTAGGAAAGACGATCGCCTGTCGTAAGACGGTACGTTAAGAATGCTCATTTGATTCAAAGTTTAGCTGTTATAATAAAAGAAAACTATTCAACTAGAAACAAAAACAAGTACTGAACATTGTGCGTTTAATTCTACTGATTAATGGAATAACCGTCAAGTTAGTAAAAAGAATTATAAAACTTACAAAAATACGCTGCCAGTTGTAGTTTTAGCAATGCCAATATCCTTGTAGTGAAAGGATAAATTATGATGTTCGTATGATTTTCTTAATTTACCTAGGACTTTTAATATCAAAACCAGTAACAATTACTGATTATTGTGCGTAATATTCTACTGATTAAATTAATCCCACTTGTTTAAATTGAAGAGTAAACATAATAGAAATGAACAAAAAAAGGTTACATATGCAGTATTACGGAGGACGACTCTCCTGTCGTAAGACGGTACGATGGGAATGCACGTTTGGTTCAAAGTTTAGCTGTTTTATTAAAAGAAAACTATTCAACTAGAAACCAAAACAAGTACTGAACATTGTGCGTTTAATTCTACTGATTAATGGAATAACCGTCAAGTAGTAAAAAGAATGATAAAACTTACAAAAATATGCTGCAAATTGTAGTATTAGCAATGCCAATACCCCTGTAGTGAAAGGATAAATTACGAATGTTCGAATGATTTTCTTAAATTAACCTAGTACTTTTAATATCAAAAGCAGTAACAATTACTGATCATTGTGCGTAATATTCTACTGATTAAACTAATCCCACTTGTTTCAAATTGAAGAGTAAACATAAATAGAAATGAACAAAAACAGTTTGCATATGCAGTATTAGGAAAGACGATTCGCCTGTCGTAAGACGGTACGTTGGGAATGCTCATTTGATTCAAACTTTAGCTGTTATATTAAAAGAAAACTATTCAACTAGAAACAAAAACAAGTACTGAACATTGTGCGTTTAATTCTACTGATTAATGGAATAACCGTCAAGTTAGTAAAAAGAATTATAAAACTTACAAAAATACGCTGCCAGTTGTAGTTTTAGCAATGCCAATATCCTTGTAGTGAAAGGATAAATTATGAATGTTCGTATGATTTTCTTAAATTTACCTAGGACTTTTAATATCAAAACCAGTAACAATTACTGATCATTGTGCGTAATATTCTACTGATTAAATTAATCCCACTTGTTTAAAATTGAAGAGTAAACATAAATAGAAATGAACAAAAAAAGGTTACATATGCAGTATTACGGAGGACGACTCTCCTGTCGTAAGACGGTACGATGGGAATGCACGTTTGGTTCAAAGTTTAGCTGTTATATTAAAAGAAAACTATTCAACTAGAAACAAAAACAAGTACTGAACATTGTGCGTTTAATTCTACTGATTAATGGAATAACCGTCAAGGTAGTAAAAAGAACTATAAAACTTACAAAAATACGCTGCCAGTTGTAGTTTTAGCAATGCCAATATCCTTGTAGTGAAAGGATAAATTACGAATGTTCGTATGATTTTCTTAAATTTACCTAGGACTTTTAATATCAAAACCAGTAACAATTACTGATCATTGTGCGTAATATTCTACTGATTAAACTAATCCCACTTGTTTCAAATTGAAGAGTAAACATAAATAGAAATGAACAAAAAAAGGTTGCATATGCAGTATTACGGAGGACGATTCTCCTGTCGTAAGAATGTACGTTGGGAATGCACGTTTGATTCAAATTCTAGCTGTTATATTAAAAGAAAACTATTCAACTAGAAACAAAAACAAGTACTGAACATTGTGCGTTTAATTCTACTGATTAATGGAATAACCGTCAAGTAGTAAAAAGAATGATAAAACTTACAAAAATATGCTGCAAATTGTAGTATTAGCAATGCCAATACCCCTGTAGTGAAAGGATAAATTACGAATGTTCGAATGATTATCTTAAATTAACCTAGGACTTTTAATATCAAAACCAGTAACAATTACTGATCATTGTGCGTAATATTCTACTGATTAAATTAATCCCACTTGTTTCAAATTAAAGATTAAAAATAAATAGAAATGAACAAAAACAGTTTGCTTATGCAGTATTACGAAGGACGATTCTCCTGTCGTAAGACGGTACGTTGGGAATGCACGTTTGGTTCAAAGTTTAGCTGTTATGATAAAAGAAAACTATTCAACTAGAAACAAAAACAAGTACTGAACAGTGTGTTTTAATTCTACTGATTAATGTAATATCCGTAAGTTAGTAAAAGAATTATAAAACTTACAAAAATACGCTGCCAATTGTAGTTTTAGCAATGCCATACCTGTAGTGAAAGGAAAAATTACGAATGTTCGAATGATTTTCTTAAATTAACCTTTGACTTTTATACCAAACCAGTAACAATTACTGATCATTGTCTTAATATTCTACTGATTAAATAAATTCCACTTGTTTCAAATTGAAGAGTAAACATAAATAGAAATGAACAAAAACAGGTTTTATATGCAGTATTACGAAGGACGACTATCCTGTCGTAAGACGGTACGTTGGGAATGCAAGTTTGATTCAAAGTTAAGCTGTTATATTAAAAGAAAACTATTCAACTAGAAACCAAAACAAGTACTGAACATTGTGCGTTTAATTCTACTGATTAATGGAATAACCGTCAAGTAGTAAAAAGAATTATAAAACTTACAAAAATACGCTGCCAGTTGTAGTTTTAGCAATGCCAATATCCTTGTAGTGAAAGGATAAATTACGAATGTTCGTATGATTTTCTTAATTTACCTAGGACTTTTAATATCAAAACCAGTAACAATTACTGATCATTGTGCGTAATATTCTACTGATTAAACTAATCCCACTTGTTTCAAATTGAAGAGTAACATAAATAGAAATGAACAAAAAAAGTTGCATATGCAGTATTACGGAGGACGATTCTCCTGTCGTAAGAATGTACGTTGGGAATGCACGTTTGATTCAAATTCTAGCTGTTATATTAAATATATTAAAAGAAAACTATTCAACTAGAAACAAAAACAAGTACTGAACATTGTGCGTTTAATTCTACTGATTAATGGAATAACCGTCAAGTAGTAAAAAGAATGATAAAACTTACAAAAATATGCTGCAAATTGTAGTATTAGCAATGCCAATACCCCTGTAGTGAAAGGATAAATTACGAATGTTCGAATGATTATTTAAATTAAACTAGGACTTTTATATCAAAACCAGTAACAATTACTGATCATTGTGCGTAATATTCTACTGATTAAATCATCCCACTTGTTTCAAATTGAAGGGTAAACATAATAGAAATGAACAGAAACAGTTTGCATAGCAGTATACGAAGGACGGTTCTCCTGTCGTAACACGGTACGTTGGGAATACACGTTTGATTCAAAGTTTAGCTATTATATTAAAGAAAAACTGTCAACTAGAAACAAAAAACAGTACTGAACATTGTGCGTTTAATTCTACTGATTAATGGAATAACCGTCAAGATTAATAAAAAGAATTATAAAACTTACAAAAATCATGCTGCAAATTGTAGTATTAGCAATGCCAATACCCCTGTAGTGAAAGGGTAAATTACGATGTTCGAATGTTTTTCTGAAATTAACCTAGGACTTTTAATATCAAAACCAGTAACAATTACTGATCATTGTGCGTAATATTCTACTGATTAAACTAATCCCACTTGTTTCAAATTGAAGAGTAAACATAAATAGAAATGAACAAAAAAAGGTTGCATATGCAGTATTACGGAGGACGATTCTCCTGTCGTAAGAATGTACGTTGGGAATGCACGTTTGATTCAAATTCTAGCTGTTATATTAAAAGAAAACTATTCAACTAGAAACAAAAACAAGTACTGAACATTGTGCGTTTAATTCTACTGATTAATGGAATAACCGTCAAGTAGTAAAAAGAATGATAAAACTTACAAAAATATGCTGCAAATTGTAGTATTAGCAATGCCAAATACCCTGTATGTATGAAAGGATAAATTACGAATGTTCGAATGATTATCTTAAATTAACCCAGGACTTTTAATATCAAAACCAGTAACAATTACTGATCATTGTGCGTAATATTCTACTGATTAAATAATCCCACTTGTTTCAAATTAAAGATTAAAAATAAATAGAAATGAACAAAAACAGTTTGCTTATGCAGTATTACGAAGGACGATTCTCCTGTCGTAAGACCGGTACGTTGGGAATGCACGTTGGTTCAAAGTTAGCTGTTATGATAAAAGAAAACTATTCAACTAGAAACAAAAACAAGTACTGAACAGTGTGTGTTTAATTCTACTGATTAATGTAATATCCGTCAAGTTAGTAAAAGAATTATAAAACTTACAAAAATACGCTGCCAATTGTAGTTTTAGCAATGCCAATACCCCTGTAGTGAAAGGAAAAATTACGAATGTTCGAATGATTTTCTTAAATTAACCTTTGACTTTTAATACCAAAACCAGTAACAATTACTGATCATTGTGCTTAATATTCTACTGATTAAATAAATTCCACTTGTTTCAAATTGAAGAGTAAACATAAATAGAAATGAACAAAAACAGGTTTTATAGGGGAGAGCGGGGTGAACTAGGACAAAAACTTTGTTTTGTCTTTAATTTGGTGTGTAAAAGTGTTATGGGTAAATAAATTGTATTAGTGTAAAGAGCGTTGTTTGTATAACATTAGGGAATTTTTTCATCGATATACGTTATATACTTTACGAGTTATTTAATTTAGAAAAATATGGGTAAATTGTTGTTGATGAAAAATGTTGGGGTTAAACTGGACAGAGTGTGTCCCAACTGGACACGGCTAGTTGCACAAAACATTTCTAATAATTAAATTTTAAAAAAATTTCCCTTAATGCTTTATCAATGAACTTCGTTTTAGCGTAGATTAAATTAAAAAAAGTACATTATATAAGAAAATTAAACGAATGAAGTTGGGGGGGCGGACTGGACAATTTCGATACCAGATGGAGAAGTGGAGGGGCATCTTAGATATTGCGTGATCGATTCTTGATCGATTGTTAGTGAAACTCAAAATTCTTAGTGAAATATTAATTATTGTTCGTAATAATAAAAATAATGTTATTGAAAATACTTTTCGAAGCAGACAACACTCTGGACCATGATTCAAACGTTATGGCTCCGAAAATAAAAAATTGATTTTTTCCGATTGTACCCCCAAAACCGTGTCCGTGTCACCCCAATGAGGGTCTTTTTTAATTCTTAATAACTCTTAAACCTTAATCCGTAAAATTTTTTAATAGCTGCAATGTATAAGTAAAGGATTAACTAGCTTCCTTAATTATATATTAATTTTTGGCGAATAGCGTGGCCAATACCAAAAAATGTGGTGTAAATAAAATGAAAGAAAGCACTCTTTTTTTATTTCGCTATAACTCGTGTATATTTAAGAATTTCACGATGATTTTTTTTGTCACATATAGAAATTTACATTGACAACATCCCATATTTTTTTTCCCCCATTCATCATCACCAAGACCCGTACTGCAACTGTCCTGTTTTGGTACGTGTCCTGTATCACCCCGCTCTCCCCTATGCAGTATTACGAAGGACGACTATCCTGTCGTAAGACGGTACGTTGGGAATGCAAGTTTGATTCAAAGTTAAGCTGTTATATTAAAAGAAAACTATTCAACTAGAACCAAAACAGTACTGAACATTGTGCGTTTAATTCTACTGATTAATGGAATAACCGTCAAGTATAAAAAGAATGATAAAACTTACAAAAATACGCTGCCAGTTGTAGTTTTAGCAATGCCAATATCCTTGTAGTGAAAGGATAATTACGAATGTTCGTATGATTTTCTAAATTTACCTAGGACTTTTAATATCAAAACCAGTAACAATTACTGATCATTGTGCGTAATATTCTACTGATTAAACTAATCCCTTGTTTCAAATTGAAGAGTAAACATAAATAGAAATGAACAAAAAAGGTGCATATGCAGTATTCGGAGGACGATTCTCCTGTCGTAAGAATGTACGTTGGGAATGCACGTTTGATTCAAATTCTAGCTGTTATATTAAAAGAAAACTATTCAACTAGAAACAAAAACAAGTACTGAACATTGTGCGTTTAATTCTACTGATTAATGGAATAACCGTCAAGTTAGTAAAAGAATTATAAAACTTACAAAAATATGCTGCAAATTGTAGTATTAGCAATGCCAATACCCCTGTAGTGAAAGGATAAATTACGAATGTTCGAATGATTATCTTAAATTAACCTAGGACTTTTAATATCAAAACCAGTAACAATTACTGATCATTGTGCGTAATATTCTACTGATTAAATTAATCCCACTTGTTTCAATTGAAGGGTAAACATAAATAGAAATGAACAGAAACAGTTTGCATATGCAGTATTACGAAGGACGGTTCTCCTGTCGTAACACGGTACGTTGGGAATACGTTTGATTCAAAGTTTAGCTATTATATTAAAAGAAAACTGTTCAACTAGAAACAAAAACAAGTACTGAACATTGTGCGTTTAATTCTACTGATTAATGGAATAACCGTCAAGTTAATAAAAAGAATTATAAAACTTACAAAAACATGCTGCAAATTGTAGTATTAGCAATGCCAATACCCCTGTTAGTGAAAGGATAAATTACGAATGTTCGAATGTTTTTCTGAAATTAACCTAGGACTTTTCTTTTAATATCAAAACCAGTAACAATTACTGATCATTGTGCGTAATATTCTACTGATTATTAATCCCACTTGTTTCAAATTGAAGAGTAAACATCAATAGAAATGAACAAAAACAGTTTGCATATGCAGTATTATTAGGAAAGACGATCGCCTGTCGTAAGACGGTACGTTGGAATGCTCATTTGATTCAAAGTTTAGCTGTTATATTAAAAGAAAACTATTCAACTAGAAACAAAACAAGTACTGAACATTGTGCGTTTAATTCTACTGATTAATGGAATAACCGTCAAGTAGTAAAAAGAATTATAAAACTTACAAAAATCTGCTGCAAATTGTAGTATTAGCAATGCCAATACCCTGTAGTGAAACGATAAATTACGAATGTTCGAATGATTTTCTGAAATTAACCTAGGACTTTTAATATCAAACCCAGTACCAATTACTGATCATTGTGCGTAATATTCTACTGATTAAATTAATCCCACTTGTTTAAAATTGAAGAGTAAACATAAATAGAAATGAACAAAAACAGTTTGCATATGCAGTATTAGGAAGACGATCGCCTGTCGTAAGACGGTACGTTGGGAATGCTCATTTGATTCAAAGTTTAGCTGTTATATTAAAAGAAAACTATTCAACTAGAAACAAAACAAGTACTGAACATTGTGCGTTTAATTCTACTGATTAATGGAATAACCGTCAAGTAGTAAAAAGAATTATAAAACTTACAAAAATAATGCTGCAAATTGTAGTATTAGCAATGCCAATACCCCTGTATGAAACGATAAATTACGAATATTCGAATGATTTTCTGAAATTAACCTAGGACTTTTAATATCAAAACCAGTACCAATTACTGATCATTGTGCGTAATATTCTACTGATTAATTAATCCCACTGTTTTTAAATTGAAGAGTAAACATAAATAGAAATGAACAAAAACAGTTTGCATATGCAGTATTAGGAAAGACGATCGCCTGTCGTAAGACGGTACGTTGGAATGCTCATTTGATTCAAAGTTTAGCTGTTATATTAAAAGAAAACTATTCAACTAGAAACAAAAACAAGTACTGAACATTGTGCGTTTAATTCTACTGATTAATGGAATAACGTCAAGTAGTAAAAAGAATTATAAAACTTACAAAAATATGCTGCAAATTGTAGTATTAGCAATGCCAATACCCCTGTAGTGAAACGATAAATTACGAATATTCGAATGATTTTCTGAAATAACCTAGGACTTTTAATATCAAACCAGTACCAATTACTGATCATTGTGCGTAATATCTACTGATTAAATTAATCCCACTTGTTTTAAATTGAAGAGTAAACATAAATAGAAAGAACAAAAACAGTTTGCATATGCAGTATTAGGAAAGACGATCGCCTGTCCTAAGACGGTACGTTGGGGAATGAACATTTGATTCAAAGTTTAGCTGTTATATTAAAGAAACTATTCAACTAGAAACCAAAACAAGTACTGAACATTGTGCGTTTAATTCTACTGATTATTGAATAGCCGTCAAGTTAGTAAAAGAATGATAAAACTTACAAAAATACGCTGCAATTGTAGTATTAGCAATGCCATACCCCTGTAGTGAAAGGATAAATTACGAATTTCGAATGATTTTCTGAAATTTACCTAGGACTTTTAATATCAAAACCAGTACCAATTACTGATCATTGTGCGTAATATTCTACTGATTAAATTAATCCCACTTGTTTAAAATTGAAGAGTAAACATAAATAGAAATGAACAAAAACAGTTTGCATATGCAGTATTAGGAAAGACGATCGCCTGTCCTAAGACGGTACGTTGGGAATGAACATTTGATTCAAAGTTTAGCTGTTATATTAAAAGAAAACTATTCAACTAGAAACCAACAAGTACTGAACATTGTGCGTTTAATTCTACTGATTATTGGAATAGCCGTCAAGTTAGTAAAAAAATGATAAAACTTACAAAAATACGCTGCCAATTGTAGTATTAGCAATGCCAACCCCTGTAGTGAAAGGATAAATTACGAATGTTCGAATGATTTTCTGAATTTACCTAGGACTTTTAATATCAAAACAGTACAATTACTGAATTCCTTGTGTGCGTAATATTCTACTGATTAAATTATCCCACTTGTTTAAAATTGAAGAGTAAACATAAATAGAAATGAACAAAAACAGTTTGCATATGCAGTATTAGGAAAGACTCGCCTGTCGTAAGACGGTACGTTGGGAATGCTCATTTGATTCAAAGTTTAGCTGTTATATTAAAAAAAACTATTCAACTAGAAACAAAACCAACTGAACATTGTGCGTTTAATTCTACTGATTAATGAATAACCGTCAAGTAGTAAAAAGAATTATAAAACTTACAAAAATATGCTGCAAATTGTAGTATTAGCAATGCCATACCCCTGTAGTGAAACGATAAATTACGAATTTCGAATGATTTTCTGAAATTAACCTAGGACTTTTAATATCAAAACCAGTACCAATTACTGATCATTGTGCGTAATATTCTACTGATTAAATTAATCCACTTGTTTAAAATTGAAGAGTAAACATAAATAGAAATGAACAAAAACAGTTTGCATATGCAGTATTAGGAAAGACGATCGCCTGTCGTAAGACGGTACGTTGGGAATGCTCATTTGATTCAAAGTTTAGCTTTTATATTAAAAGAACTATTCAACTAGAAACAAAAACAAGTACTGAACATTGTGCGTTTAATTCTACTGATTAATGTAATATCCGTCAAGTTAGTAAAAAGAATTATAAAAATTACAAAAATACGCTGCCAATTGTAGTTTTAGCAATGCCAATACCCCTGTAGTGAAAGGATAAATTACGAATGTTCGAATGATTTTCTTAAATTAACCTTTGACTTTTAATACCAAAACCAGTAACAATTACTGATCATTGTGCTTAATATTCTACTGATTAAATTAATCCCACTTGTTTAAAATTGAAGAGTAAACATAAATAGAAATGAACAAAAAAGGGTTACATATGCAGTATTACGGAGGACGACTCTCCTGTCGTAAGACGGTACGATGGGAATGCACGTTTGGTTCAAAGTTTAGCTGTATATTAAAAGAAAACTATTCAACTAGAAACAAAACAAGTACCTGAACATTGTGCGTTTAATTCTACTGATTAATGGAATAACCGTCAAGTTAATAAAAAGAATTATAAAACTTACAAAAACATGCTGCAAATTGTAGTATTAGCAATGCCAATACCCCTGTAGTGAAAGGATAAATTACGAATGTTCGAATGATTTTCTTAAATTTACCTAGGACTTTTAATATCAAAACCAGTAACAATTACTGATCATTGTGCGTAATATTCTACTGATTAAATTAATCCCACTTGTTTCAAATTGAAGGGTAAACATAAATAGAAATGAACAGAAACAGTTTGCATATGCAGTATTACGAAGGACGGTTCTCCTGTCGTAACACGGTACGTTGGGAATACACGTTTGATTCAAAGTTTAGCTATTATATTAAAAGAAAACTATTCAACTAGAAACAAAAACAAGTACTGAACATTGTGCGTTTAATTCTACTGATTAATGGAATAACCGTCAAGTTAATAAAAAGAATTATAAAACTTACAAAAACATGCTGCAAATTGTAGTATTAGCAATGCCAATACCCCTGTAGTGAAAGGATAAATTACGAATGTTCGAATGATTTTCTGAAATTAACCTAGGACTTTTAATATCAAAACCAGTAACAATTACTGATCATTGTGCGTAATATTCTACTGATTAAATTAATCCCACTTGTTTCAAATTGAAGAGTAAACATCAATAGAAATGAACAAAAACAGTTTGCATATGCAGTATTAGGAAAGACGATCGCCTGTCGTAAGACGGTACGTTGGGAATGCTCATTTGATTCAAAGTTTAGCTGTTATATTAAAAGAAAACTATTCAACTAGAAACAAAAACAAGTACTGAACATTGTGCGTTTAATTCTACTGATTAATGTAAATCCGTCAGTTAGTAAAAAGAATTATAAAAATTACAAAAATACGCTGCCAATTGTAGTTTTAGCAATGCCAATACCCCTGTAGTGAAAGGATAATTACGAATGTTCGAATGATTTTCTTAAATTAACCTTTGACTTTTAATATCAAAACCAGTAACAATTACTGATCATTGTGCTTAATATTCTACTGATTAAATTAATCCCACTTGTTTAAAATTGAAGAGTAAACATAAATAGAATGAACAAAAAAGGGTTATATGCAGCAGTATTACGGAGGACGACTCTCCTGTCGTAAGACGGTACGATGGGAATGCACGTTTGGTTCAAAGTTTAGCTGTTATATTAAAAGAAAACTATTCAACTAGAAACAAAAACAAGTACTGAACATTGTGCGTTTAATTCTACTGATTAATGGAATAACCGTCAAGTTAATAAAAAGAATTATAAAACTTACAAAAACATGCTGCAAATTGTAGTATTAGCAATGCCAATACCCCTGTAGTGAAAGGATAAATTACGAATGTTCGAATGATTTTCTGAAATTTACCTAGGACTTTTAATATCAAAACCAGTAACAATTACTGATCATTGTGCGTAATATTCTACTGATTAAATTAATCCCACTTGTTTCAAATTGAAGGGTAAACATAAATAGAAATGAACAGAAACAGTTTGCATATGCAGTATTACGAAGGACGGTTCTCCTGTCGTAACACGGTACGTTGGGAATACACGTTTGATTCAAAGTTTAGCTATTATATTAAAAGAAAATATTCAACTAGAAACAAAAACAAGTACTGAACATTGTGCGTTTAATTCTACTGATTAATGGAATAACCGTCAAGTTAATAAAAAGAATTATAAAACTTACAAAAACATGCTGCAAATTGTAGTATTAGCAATGCCAATACCCCTGTAGTGAAAGGATAAATTACGAATGTTCGAATGATTTTCTGAAATTAACCTAGGACTTTTAATATCAAAACCAGTAACAATTACTGATCATTGTGCGTAATATTCTACTGATTAAATTAATCCCACTTGTTTCAAATTGAAGAGTAAACATCAATAGAAATGAACAAAAACAGTTTGCATATGCAGTATTAGGAAAGACGATCGCCTGTCGTAAGACGGTACGTTGGGAATGCTCATTTGATTCAAAGTTTAGCTGTTATATTAAAAGAAAACTATTCAACTAGAAACAAAAACAAGTACTGAACATTGTGCGTTTAATTCTACTGATTAATGGAATAACCGTCAAGTAGTAAAAAGAATTATAAAACTTACAAAAATATGCTGCAAATTGTAGTATTAGCAATGCCAATACCCCTGTAGTGAAACGATAAATTACGAATGTTCGAATGATTTTCTGAAATTAACCTAGGACTTTTAATATCAAAACCAGTACCAATTACTGAT